>CAXBTC010000008.1:0-34424 GCA_963978555.1 Galerucella nymphaeae | reverse complement strand
AAATTGAAATATGCCATGCATGATCACGGAATATTCCCGGAGGGCATAGAAACTGAACTTCGAAATTGCAAAAGTCTCGTAGCCACCCAATTTTTAGTAGCCCCTTTTGTAAGAAGTAAGATTGAGTCCAAAGCTTGCCTTGAAGCCCATGAAAATTTTATCCAACTTATGCTGAGCTCCTCTGACAGGATTCTTCTTCAGAATGAATTTTATAAATTACCCATAAGAGACAGCACAAAGAAATCAGACTGTGCACGAGTATTGGCTCGTTTGTTGGCTCGGAGTCAAAGCGCATTAAGTCAAAGTAATAAGATTCCGGCAATCTGTTTGTCGACAAGCAAAAGAAATTGCAACAAAATCCACCTGAAGAACGAAATGAAATATGAAATGTATTTTGACTTCAAAATGGACCTATCAAAGCTGAAAGCTCACCATATATTTGCAATCCAAAGAGCTTCCAAAGAAAAAGTCATAAAAATGAAAATCTATTATGACCCTGAAGCATTGCGGCATCTTAACAAGTCAATGGAGTGCGAAAACACTGTAATCAAAAAGCTGCTCTCAAAAAAAAGTTTATTTGCTGATTCAACAAATAAGTCAAAATCAAAAACTCATATATTCATGAGAAAATGTCTCACATCTACCGACCTAGAAGATATTTGTTTTGCTAGTATAAAGTTTGCATGGTCATTATACTTGAAACCAAAACTGAATCGTAAAATCATGGATGAATTGAAACAAGCGGCTGTCAGAGAGGGAATCAAAATATTTCTTCGTAAGGATTTGCAGATAGCACCTTTTCATATTCGTGCATTCTCATTTATATTGTCAATTAGACGTGCAGTCAGATAGACACACATTAGCACGCGTGATATTTCTTAGTCTATGCTTAGTTACTAGTCACAAAACACTATGTAGCATCATTATAAAATGTTGTCTGTCGGATAAATATCAATCCATTGGCTTGTGAACAACATTTTCATATTTCTCCTGCTCAATGCGTTTCGCTATATCATGTATACAAAATTTCTTCAGAAATCTTAGAAATTTGCTTCTAGTGCCACCCCTAAACATTGCAGATGATGATTACGTTTTGGCAATAGATCCAGGATTTAAAAGTGGTTGCAAATACGTGATTCTGAGCTCACAAGGTAAATAATCGACATTAACAAATCTCAAAGTTTTCTACATCGTCTTAATCATGCTGTTGCTAAATTAGCTTGAATTCCTGATTTCAGTATCCACTTGGCAATAATTAGATTTTTTCATCGTTGAAATGAATATAATATATACCATAATTTTTCTATCAGCACTGCACTTCTGTCATAAATTCAATATAACGAATTTCTGCGTTTTTGCAACTATCATATCTACCCATCTAATATAATCAGGAGAGCCATCAACTATTGGTCTATTTCATTTACAAGACATTCATAAGATTCAGTACCTTTATCAACTTATAGAGTCGCCTACGCTTAATCATATAGTGATAGGTAACGGAAAAGCTTCTTATGAAGCAAGGGAAGTCATACAAAAAATATTGGATAAACTTGAGAACATAGGTGAGGATAATTCATGAACAAATCATTTTATTTGGAAAGTAATCAACTTAAATATTACGATTTGAACAATCATGAACCTGATTAGTAGGCAAGAAACTTTTCTTCTTAGAGCAATATGTTAAAAATCATGATTTCCTATGCAGAACTTGTCACGTTTCTATATTGCAGAGCAAAAAAAAAGTACGAAGGTCATACATATCGTGTCAGAGAGTGGTGTATCAATCCACTCCATAACACCTCAAGCCACTGAAGAATTAGGAGACTATCCTTATGTATACAGAAGCGCAATATCTATCGGTCGAAGAGCCATAGTAAGCAAGATGATCATTCTTAGTTTTTGAATATATTTTTTGCTTAGAACCCCTTACATGAACTCGTCAAAATAGACCCTAGGCATTTAGGCATCGGCTTGTATCAACGCGATATACCCAGCAATTTAATTCTCAAAGCTTCTCACGAAACTCTGAGTTTGTGTATAAGTCTGATTGGACTGGATATAAATAAAGCTCCCCTACACCTCCTTCAACACATCTCCGGCTTAAATTCAAACAAAGCAAAGAAAATAATTGACTATCGACTACAGCATGGATGTTTCTCAACTCGTTTTGAACTGAAAGACATTTCAGGTGTTGGAAATAGAACCTTTCAGCAGTGCGTAGGTTTCCTGCGAATAAAATTGAAGAGCAGCGATATTTTAGATCTTTCTAGAGTTACTGACATAACAAGATTGTTTGATTCAACTTGGATTCATCCCGAAGACTATCAGACAGCTTCTTCTCTGTTATATACAATAATTTCATCTCCAACAAAAAACTCCCAGTCAGATTTACGATTTTCATTGACTGGTCTTAGGAACAGAACAAATACATGGTGGACTAGATTTCGCACAATAAACAACATAAAAGTTGAAATGCTCAATCTCATTTCTGAATTTGAGGAAAATGCGATTTACGGCATCAAAGAAGAAGTTGAAATAGCTCCTGGGCGAAAACTTGACTTAGCACGTTTAATATTTATGGTGAATGGCTTGCTGTTCGATGATGCTGAATATAAAATCAGTAATGATGAGCATAAATCCACAAATAAGCGCACTATAGAGTCACTTGTCCCTAATGATGTACTACATCATTGCGTCGTATCCAATATAACTCCATTTGGAGCCTTTATTGACATGGGTTTAGACTTTCATGGATTGATACATTCATCGAAGTTGATTGGCAAAGAATTGAGAGTTCAGCAATGCGTTGATGTTATTGTTCTACATGCTGATGTAGCCAAGAAAAAAGTATCGTTAGATATATATCAAGAAAAATGAAGCTTATCATACTGATCGAACAGATTTGCAATTCACGAGTCAAGGCTGATTATCGTGAGGTTATTACTCATATCCTACGATCTGATTAAATATAGCCTATAAATTATAATTAATAGCCTATTCTGATTAATAGACATTTGGATATAGTAATGATTGAGGCTTTGCTTCGAGTATACGCTTGAGGTTATTGGATTGTATCCTGAATGATATCTCATCAGAGATCACTGGTCCAACTGAACTTATAAATTCCACTGATATTCTATCAAGTTGTTTAGTATTTAAATTTTGAATCACTCCTCACACACAATTGGGTTGAGGTTTTATCGTTTTTTATACTTCTTTGAAATCACGAGGAAAAGGGCTGGTCAGAAAATGCAGATTAAGTTTTATAATAATAGATCGGAAACCGACAATCTACTCTATTTGATACGAATCGGTCTCAAACTGCCAATAAGCTAAAGAATTGAGCTAATGTACCCCTTCTCCTATCCACTATGAAGGAAATCAGCAAAGCCAAGGAATAATAAAATGTTTACATTCTGTCAAGAGAAGTGCAGAGGAATATCATAACGAAGCAAGTAAGCGATACAAATCGTTGCTCAGCTATATAGCTCATCAATCGAGAACGGTGTATTCTACAAGAATCCAAAATATAACTGTAATGATCCTAGTTGTATGTTTTTCCCAATAATGGTAAATATTAGGATTAATGTGCAACCAACTATTAGTTGAGGAAAGACTATGCAATTTGCACTATTGGAAGAGGCAAATTTATGGATACCGTGATAAATAATATAATTGTAGTACAAAAAGCTGCATAATATCAAGCCAATATTACTAATGAACAATCCGAGTGCTCGTGGCAAGGCGTATAGAATAAATGGTAGAAGTACATAGGACAATATCCCTGCCATGAAGTATACAGGAAGAAAACCATTGATAAATAGATCATGACAAAATAACCATTCATGTATATCCCTGGTCGAGAAAAATCTTTTTTTCTCGTCGTAGTTATATCGAAACTTTGAGAATACTATATTTCTCCCCGTTTTCCTTAAAATTACATAATATGCGGATGCAGCGGTGACGCCTAATAGTCCAATCAGTATGGAGGGATTAATGATGGCAAACACAAATTCTATGCTGAATTTTGATATATTTGAAGTACAAGTATAAGCGATGCTAATTCCAAATACAATCAGGTGCAATAGAAGGAATAGCCCAGGATCATCTCTTGCTATCATACCTTTGGTTTGTTGATGATGTTCTACGAAAGCGTATACTTTTTTAGGTGATATACATAAGCATATGAATTGTATAATGACAGATTCCCAGTCTATTTGTTTCATGTGAAACAATCTCTTGATTTGGTTATAATTATCATAGGAGCTGTAAGCATGCATAGAATTTGTCGTCTGAATATGGAGAAATGCTTCAATTGGCTGTGGAGCTCTAGCTTCCAGCAAAATCAATTATATTTTTTAAAAATTTGTGAGTTCAAGCAGCATTAACATTTAAAGTATTCCAACAGGTTAAACTATAGTAGGCTTGAGATATATTCTTTTTAGCAATTGTCATCACATACTTTACGACTGCACTTTAGGTCTTATTTTATTACTAGCGCTTCAATAATATTGAATTAATAATTTTGTTTTATAAAAATTTTCGGTAAATATACACCAAGTTGGTTTTGAACGGCTGCTTAATCAATTCATATCAGCAACAGCTCTTCAGCCGAGCAACTTTATGTATTCGTCATAATTTTGGAACAAGCCTTTACCCTTATGCTGTTAACTCATGTTCAAGCTAAAAAAGAATTTTTACGTGTAATCAATATAAATTTTTTGCGACATAAAGTTTTATCCATAAATGGAGAAAAATCTATTTTTCAAGTCCTTGCGATACTTTTATTAATTTTGTAAAACGACGTTTTGAACAAGATTTTTGAGAGCACTAGAAATAAGTCTCTATCCACAAAAGTTTGGCTTATAAGCGATACAAACTTTTGTGTACCGAAGAATGTTACTTTATTCAACGGTTTGAATTGTAATAAAATCAGAGGTAGCGTAGATACAAACTCCGTCTGAAACAATTTAGTTAAAAGGTAGAAGATAATTCAACAAGGCAATTCACTGTAGGTACTCACGCCTTTTGATGTGCTATAGTTATAAATATACTTTATGCAGCACTATCAAATTATGTGATTGTGAACTTACGAATTCTTTATGTTTGATCGATGTTTTCTCGGCGACTTTATGCGTAGAGTCAATAGCTCTACAAAACCTAAATTAAGGAAATAATTGATGCTTACATAAGCTTGTCCAAGGGCAAGGTAAGATCTTTTTGTTTATTACGAAACCTAATGACTTCTTCTTGAAATCGAATAGTCAGACGTAATTCTTCAAATTTTTTATCAGCGGTCTGATGAAGAAAAAATATGTAAGCTATCGCGAATCTCGTAAGACCTTTGTACAGCGTCAAAGTAAGAAACTGAAGCAGACCGATTCAAGAATATACACAATTTATGACAATCTATGGATGACAAAAATAATAAGATTCAATGCTAGTATCGTAAAACCACCAAACAGAAAAAAGGTTCAGCTCGAGTAGTACCAATGATAGTAACGTAAGGCGAAAATCTTTTTCCAATAGTCTGATGAGGTCTTCAGATATTTCGGAAATCTCTTGATGCAACGCTTGGACAAGTTTAGAGATATAAGATTCATCTATTGTACAGAACATTTTATATTATGCTATTCAGTACAACAATAAATAAAACACAGGCCTTTTGATGCGCTTACACGAGGTCCTGTCATTATGACGAAATTTTCATCATTTCGCTTTCAAAATTTATAGTTATACTCTTGTCAATTTATATGCATATACGTTTTAAATTCATTACTACTTTAAGAGCTACCTGCTTTATGCAATACTTGTATCACACCTTTATGGATTGAAGCTTACTTGACAGAGGAATACTGCTCACCTCAAAGCTTGCCGTCGAAGGTACCCAGTTTTTTATAGATTCTGACCATTTTTTTTCTTCAACTAAAGATCTGAAATGGTGCTTAGCATTAAATTGGACAAAGCATTGATAGCTAAAAGCAATGACATATAGATGCCACGCTGGATAAGAATAAGAATACTCATTTCAATAAATTCATGGATTAGTTCTTTGCTACATATGTTCATAATATCATATTCATTAAATTAGTAGAAAGAAATAGTTTGCAGAGTCGGAAAATATAAATAATGTGGATTGTTCATTTTACTTAAAGTTAGACTTAGGTGTTAAATTCGAAGTATCCCTTTCTGTCTCACCATCTTCATCTTGCTTTAAAATGCTGCAGTAATGTTCTATTAATTCTAACGGTGGGCATTTACTCATAATTCTATATATGCACGTCACAGGAGGTAAAATTAAAATTTTCTATTTGCTCCATCGGGTAAACTTGCAAGACTTGTTTCTTTTCTAGGCTTGACACAATCAAAGTAAGATGTTATGTTTCCAAAATTGATACTTTTATTGAATCAAAGATCTAGAGTTAAGAATAGTACTAGCATGCTGTCAAGTCTGTAGGGAGCAACGGTATGAAGATCAGGTCAGTAAAAACTCAAGAAACGATTGTATTTTTTTATGAAGCATTCAGTTGAAATGAGTCAGCACAGTTCAACTTATTATGGAGGCATTAAAACAAAAACAAAATTCATGACTCAAATCGCGGTCTTCAATGTGAATTTTTGCAATACATGACAATGGATGTTTTGTGAAGTAATAAAGGCCGTCTATGAACTTATGGTTTTTTCATATCTAATTCTAGAAATCTTTATGTTGTAGAAGTCATGTAATTCACTATATCACTTTCTCTGCAGTCTCTATCTAAAATTTGGCAGAAAACTCGTATAACATCTTCAATATTGTGTGGTGGTTTTTGATATTCTAATACTGTATCTCGAATTTTCTAAAAATTCAATATCAAAACCCTGGAGAGGATATGCTCATTTCTGACAGTCTGCTATGACTGCTTACTCAAATTGCTTACGTTTCACTGTATTTTTCATTGAAGTCTCAGACAATTTGTTTAGCCTGCTCTGATTTAAACCTTCAATTCACATCATATAAGAAGCCAACTTTCATATCAAAAGACAATATTTCTGAATCATCTTTCAATTGTACGAAAAGACATTTCATTGCACTTTATCCAAAACGACGTATCTTACTCAAATAACACCGCAGGTATTTATGTTTTTTTTTTTTTTTTAGATCAGCATCATATCAAAGCCTTCCAATGGATAGTAAGTTTATAAATGAATAGATATCTTTTTAATATTGTGTATCAAGTTTTTGACCGATGTGTTATGAGAACTTTGAGTTGTTTTGCACTTTGTACTGAAATTAAGTCTTTTGACTTTCTTTACAAGCAATAATTTTAGAAGTTTCCAAATGTTAACCATTTGCTTGAAATGAGCTTCATATAGAACATATTTCTATACTATACTTCTTGATAATTGATTTCTTTTGAAATATAATGAATAAGGTTGCCATTATCAGATTGAATCACACTGTGGATTTAGTTCGTCTGCATATATTCTGAGTATTCACGTAATAATTTGTTATAAGCCAATCTTTTATGTTAAAATTGTCATGTTGTGTAGCATATGCTAACTCTGATTGTACATATATGAGAATATTGCAGAAAATGGCAAGATACTACTTGATTGAATCCTGTTACTGTCAGTTTCTTTATCATGGAGAGGAACGCATTTTACGATTCCAGTCGAACTAGATCAAACACTTGAAGTCTTCAAGAGTCAAATCTATAGTCTGACTAATGTGACTCCAGAACGACAAAAGCTACTTGGATTGAAGCTGGATCCCTCTTTGAACAAAGAGTCAGCTACTTTAAAAGATTGTGGCATTTCAAAAGTATGCTTGCGATTCATGAATCTTGAATTGCTTCAAATTCATGCTAAAAAACTCACACAATATTCAGCTAATCAGTCCTGAATAGAACATTTACCATCAAGCCATATTATTTTGTAATTTTTCTTATTTATAGGCTTCAAAATTAATTCTGATCGGTACTTCTGAGGAAGCCCAGTCAGAATTTCACAAAGGTGAAATATTTTGTTTGTGCACATATCCTTTTCTGGGTGCTTTTTAGCATTGAGTTAAAATGGGCATTTAATATTTGGACTATAAATATTTAAACACAAGTGATTGGCTGTATAATACTATTACTGACCAACTTATCGTTTTAGAACAAGCTGCGCTCAAACAGATTGCTTTAGTCAGCAAAAATCTCGAAGAACGAGAAAATGAGGTGATTTTTTTCTTTTCTGCCAAACTATTCGGTGTTTAGAAAAGAACTCCTGTAGGTTTAGTCAATATACATGGAACTTCCTGCTATTTGAATTCTGTAATCCAATTTTTAAATCCTGTTGAAGAATTGTCAGAGGCACTAAAAAAGTAAAACAATTTATCTATATGACCGCATTTCGTAGATACCCTGAGCCAACTAGTACTCATGATTTGCAGGCACGTCTCTGCGCTGCTTTAAGAGAGCTGTACACAACAAAAGGTCATAATATCCACATGGCGATTTGCGAGTCTTTTTGTGATCATTCTGTTTTTGTCTAGACGTGGTGCTATCTCGTTTCATATCTGCAGATCGGCACATGAGCTTAAAATTTTATAAAACATTCCGACATTAAAAAACTACGTTATTTATACTGCAATTCATTTAAGCCATTGTCAGCATTGCTGCTTGATGATATATATAATTTCCTATTAATAATACGTGCAAACTACTTGGAAAGCTTCAATTTGAGAGTTTTGTTGGCTAAAATGTAGATTCTGAGTATAAATCGCTCTAATTTCGTAGAAAAGTCACGTGTCCCAGTCCCACCAAGTCTTGTATTCCAAACTCTAACACTTTGTAATAGTCAGTTCGCTGAAAAGGTACTATGTAATCAGAACCTTCATTTCAATCCAGTGTGTTACTTTTCTATAAGTATCATCCAGACGCTATATTGCAATTGATCTAATATAGCAAATTAAGTTAAGTTTGCTCGTGTGGATCATTGTCATGATTTCATGAGTTAGTTTTTGAAGTCAATCCATTTTTATTATACAACTACTAAACTCTAACGCTTCTCAGGATGAGGAACAAGCAAACTATGCGCAACAAGACGCGCAAGAACTACTTGCAGTGCTGTTCGATATCATAAACGAAAAGCTTCCAAATAACATTGTAGATGATCTGTTCAAATTCACGCTTGAAGCGACGTAAGATGACACACTCAACAACTAAAATGCATCAAAGTAGTGACAGTAGATATATGTTCAAGTTATACGTAGGATAGCTATGCTGTTAAGTGTTTTATGCATTAATCCATTAAATTTGTGGAGAGACTTTTTTATCAGACTGATCGAATAAGAATGAGTACTTTTGTAGTCAACAAATTTAATAGTTTATCTAGCTTGGGGACTGACAAGAAGCATTACCAATCAAAAAAATTAAATTTTGATTTTTAGTAATCGCTGCCACAACGCTATGTGGTTATTTTATTACTTTTGATCTATCTGAAAAATTTTGTTCTTATAGCAACTGTATCTCGATAAAGCTGTAGATGCTGTGATAGGATTTATTAGTGTGAAGTATTGGATTGATTGAATTTAGAGTAGTGATTTCATAACGAAACTTTTCCTTACACAATGGTAGCTCTGTTGTATATGCTCCTAGTAAGTTAAGCAATCGATACACAAGCACACATATAATCTAAGTTCTTAACTCACGATATTAAATGTCGCTCATTTCAGGATTACGAAAACGGACGATCCAACAGATACAGTCATCGGAAATGTTGAGGAAGGGCGAATTCTGTCATGCTTCGTAGGAACAGCATCCAGTCCAGTCAACTTTTGGCACGAAGGCGTCAAATTGGTACATTTGTGTACTAAATTCTCATATAATATCATGATTCTTGATGGGATCATTTACGAAATGCGAATGAGCTGAAATTGCAGTTTAGCGTGACATTGCTACTCGCAATCTTTCACCAATTTTCATCACTAATATAATAGGCAATCGAAAGTTAAAAGGATAGATTGTTGCTCATGCTAAAACTAAAATTGTATGAAAGCTAATGATTTGTCGGTTTTAGGCCTTGAATAATACAATAGTTCGACAATCTCCGACAGGCGAAGATGTAGAATATAAAAAAATTCTTAGATTCAGACGACTTGTAAGATTCGTGTAACCGTTGAGATTTTCTGCGGTCCAATTGCCTTACACCGTTATTCATAGCCGCATGCTTTGTTGAATCGCTGATTCAAGTATTTTTTCTAACTTTATACATTTAGAAATAAACGTGATGACTGACCAATCAACCTATCTATATTTATGATGAAATGTGTTCTGAATTTATGTAACAATCTTAGATAAGATAAATAGACTGTAGAATACTCAAAGAAATGGACTTTGTCTCAACCGTCTTTATTAAATTTGTATCGTATGATTCAATTTCTATCTAAATAGAAGAAGTTTATGCATAGCCAAAAGATCCACTCAATCCTTGTATATAAGATCTGATTTGTGTAGCGCGTATATTCTCAATCTTGATAAAAATTGTATTTGAAACAATTAATTTTTATATTTTCAGCCAAAGTATTTGATAATTCACATTATCCGTTTTGAATGGAAAAAAGCAAATGAGGGCAATAGGGTAGAAGGGGGTAGAGCAAAAGTGTGTCGCAGAATTGCTTTTGATAATAAACTTGACTTATACGAATTCTGCTCTGAATCTGTCAAAAAAGAGTTGCAACCATTCAGGATTAATGCTTTGCTTAATACAAAAGACGAGACTGAATTAATAAACGGCTCTGACGGCAGCTATGACTTGTATGGGATTATTACTCATAAAGGTAGCTTTGAGAATATATGGGGATTAGTAGAGTAATTGAGCCTATTGCAAAACTGAAAATATATGTTATTTTCATTGAAATGCTGAAAGTGTTGTTGCTGATCAAGGTTCTGATCTTAGGTCGTACAGCAGACAAAGGACATTGTGTCGCGTGGATCAGAAATTCTGATGGTACAAAGAGAATTTGTTAATGTCTGCTTGACACACTGTATACTTATATATAACAAATAGTTTACTTTCCTCAATTTATTTTCTTGACCGATGAAAATATCAATGTGTCGGAATGAATTTTAGACACATTTTTTGTTAAATCGGTCAAAGACATTCCTAACCTGTGCAATTTTCTCGTATGTAATAAAAAATTTAAAATCTTAATGATTTATGCCTTTTGATACATATTTAGTGAATAATGAGCTTATAGTGAAAAACATCTAATAATTTCTTTTTCTTTTACAGATGAATGGTATCAGTTGAATGACGCTGAATGCAGAAAATTTGATTTCAAAGACGTGGACTTGTGGGGAGGCAGGGGTAAGAATGACTTTTTCTTCGATAGTGCCTCTATTGCAGCTGATTATCACATGGCAACTTTAGTGCTTTACAAATTAAGGTCTGTCAGTATAAGGAAGTGACGCTGAAACTTGAATTTTTAATTTTAAGCCACTTTTCAATCAGTGTTAATTGAAACATTCTGTTACAATGCAATCATTTGTTTTTTTCTGATTGATCTGATCGTTTAAGCTTAATTTTCTCTCAACAACTTACTTATAATATAAAGGAGATTCGAAAAATAATAATGTAAAAGGCCAAATGCTGAATCATCCTCATTTGAATTGAAGCGGGTTTTGCTGAAAATCAGAATTTGTTGATGGGTCAGTTAAACTGCAAGTCGCTAGGTGCTGAATTTGGCATAGATGATAGCAGCTGTAATGACACATTATATGGAACTCGTCGTAAAATGTCTAGCTTCTTCTACGGTGAGTCTTCACGCAAAAATTAGTTTTTTATCTCAAACAATTTATATTTTTGAAAGCTGTTTAGTAGTTCTATGTATTAACAAATAATCCTTTTCAAGTTTGATAACATAAATCAATCAGAAGCTATCATTGTAATAATCGAAAGCTCAAGAGCTCAAAATATTTAACGCTGTAGTTCATAGCTAACCATTCAATATTTCTGTGGAGTCTTTATTGCTCTATAACGAAGTGTGATTAAAAAAAAATTAGATATTGCTCAAGTGACATTTCAATCACTTTGCAAGTGCATATTTGCCAAATTAGTGTTTGAGCCTTCATCAATTTAGCTAGTTATTGCGAAATGAATTCTACGGCTATCAGGCTGCATTGACAATCATATGCAAGATGAACAAGAACATTATGAAACTATCAACGGGATCACATATGCCGTAGGAAAAAAAATTGGCAGGTAAGTACATCAGCGTCAGACATTTATACGTATATTAGTGATGAAACTTCTACTGTATACTTAGCCCATAGATCAGTCCGTGGAAAAATAGCAAATCCGTTTGCAC
Source organism: Galerucella nymphaeae (assembly GCA_963978555.1). NCBI lineage: Eukaryota > Metazoa > Arthropoda > Insecta > Coleoptera > Chrysomelidae > Galerucella > Galerucella nymphaeae. The sequence continues at coordinate 22,090 of CAXBTC010000008.1, read as the reverse complement.
TGAAGGTACAGGAATACATGTTGTAAAACAGCTAATCCATATACTAAACTCACAAAATATTCTCATCCATATCAAACTTCGTAAAAATATTATGTTTCTGAGTCAATTCTATTGAACTAAATGGATGTGCACTCAAAATTATACTGGAATTGATATTTTGTTCAATGTGCTGTTTAGTGAAATTCTGATGAATTCATGTGAGATCGTAAAGAGTTGATACGTGTCGTAGTTTTAAATTACATATATGTATCGATGCGAATCTAGATATATCGCGGGCAAGACTTTAACAAGCAAAAAAAGATGAAGCGAGAGCTGGAGATATTGTCTAAACTCGGAACTAAGTGTCCACAAATAGTGGGATTGCACAATTACTCTCAGAATATTGATAGTAAATCAGGCACTCTAGAAATTAGGCTAATTTTGGACTAGTAAGTAATCAAAATGTCATATGATCAAATGAGCGTGACGCTATAACTTGATGAATACGAAAATGGACACTGCTTCATTAATGGTCCACATTTGTTGTAGTATGTGAATACATTCAATACTTTCGTTCAATAGGCATATTAATAAATTCTCTTCTTGCAGTTGTGGTGGGCAGTCTTTAGAATCGAAACTTGCGCAAGGTAAAGCTCTTGACGAAACTACGTGTCGCATTATAGCATACAAGCTAGTAAGTGGAATAATCTTATTTAAACTTTAATTTTTTCACATCTACTGCAACCGTTACAAAATTTTACAAACGTCCCTCTCTGTACACATATTTTGTGATTCTTATAAATTTATACGAGCTAGTGTTTGATTCTCATATTTCTTGAGATGATAGTGTCAGCATCTTGATAAGTGTCACATTCCACTCATTCAGTATATTGCACAACGAAAATGCACATGATTGTATCTACGCATTTATAGTGCTGTTAACACGATTGTTCGATTCTTGTATTCATCAATGTCAAGGATAAGACGAATGGTAGCCGTAAAAGTCGATTTTGATGAAGTGTATGAGAATTGGATTAATACCTGACATGATACGTTTTATTTTTTCAGTTACAAGCTTTGCTTTTTCTTCATTCACAAGGTATTGCTCACTGCGATGTCAAGGTTAGTTAAGCCCAATATCTGAAAGTCTGATAGCCGAAACACATTTTTTTTGAAAATACTGGAACATCAAATATCAAATTAAGCCATTTTGGTGGATCCAAATTTGTTACAGAGTATGTGAAGTTTAATTCTAGCCCACTAAAATTTTCGAACAGGCAATCTGATCCTTCTCAAGTAGTGCCTATTGATTTTGAGAGTGCTGATATCTATCTTGCCCCAGAAGTCTTTGATAAAATGCGTTACACTATACAGGTGAGTAGACACTTCTAGTCATTAAGATCAAGCTTTCTTGTCGGACACAACTGTAATAAGAGATTGTGATTCCAATCTCAGTACGCAAGAAAGATCTGAATATCTTACCTTTTAACCATATGAAACGATTATCACCCTTAATGAATTTCTGAAAACTTTGATTTTTATAGTCTGACATGTGGTCGTTGGGAGTCACTATCTATCGTTGCCTGACTGGTCACTTTCCTTTCAAAAATGGGTCTGTAATCAGTCAGCAAAGCTTGCAAGAGATCGTCAGCGGATCTTTCACAATAAAGGCGTGAGTAATATCATCAAATAGATTTATTTCAAGCTTGGAGTGATGAAATATGAGGAATTTTTAAAAATTCGTCTTCATTTCTTTTCTTCGAATATTTGTAGGTTTACAAGTGACTATTTTCCAGAAAGTTTGACGCTTGATGCTTTAAGGTTTTGTGAAAAATTATTAAGAGTCGATCCAGAGCAAAGAATGACAGTAAGTTAGAACTTAGCCATATTTTCATTGGATCAGTTCGCATGTAAATGGTTCAGATAATCCTTTTTAAATTAGATTGATAAGAAAACAGTGTCAATACATTCAGTGCGTTGAGAAATTAAGAAATGTTTTCTCAAGAACACCTTATATTCAATTTAACTGCATTTAAGGTTTCAGAGGCCTTGAATCATAACTGGTTGAATGTATGCGAGCCTAGGAGACTTATTAAACTTATGGATCAATCTGTAATTCAAGATGATCTAAGATCGGATGAGCATCATCACACTTCACTTCAAAAAAACCATAGCATTCAAAATTACATGCATAAAACTCATAGCAAGAATTTACATCATTTGCTCAGAGGAAATGTAACCACAGCATCCTGCTGACTTTCTTTAATGCTATCACAAGAATGCGTTGTGCATGGAACCATGAGTTTCATTATATATGGAGACTTAAATTCATGTGCCATACAATGATACAAAATTTCTCCATTCACTGATACATGGAAGTATCATGCCAAATATAAATTTTATCTAATGTTCATGTCGAATTAAAGTATCTAAGCACGGGTGTATAACACAGATTCTATACTTTATGTACTACTAAAAAAGACCATTATGCTACTCCGGGCTGTCCTACTTGCAAATCGACCCAGTCTATGCTGATATATATCTGCATACTTTTTTTTTTAGCGAGAATGATTGATTGCTCAAAGCAAACAAAATGTGAATTCAATTAGTAGCTGTTTTAAGTAAACTCATTATTTATTGTATTGCAATCTCTGAAAACTTTTCTTTCATTTGAGAAAAGCGTAATTACGCACATTTTATACCTTCTCCATGGCAACTTATCGACAGCTATGAACAAGCTTTTTCCACACGTTTTATTCAGGATCATACTACAAGCAGGCCTTGATGTACAAGTACTTCAAGCCGAAATGACAAGTAACTTTTTTTGAATTCAAGGAACTTTTGTATTCATGCCTCCAACTTGAGTTATTATACAATCCACATCGCTTCAGAAGCTGGCAATGAATGTCTTACAGATGCACAAATTATTATAATTCGCACTGTCCTGAAGTAAATCAAGGCACTCGAACAATCATGATGCAAAATTTTTAAATTTCAGATGGATATCGCTACCTAGATATGGATCAAATAAGTCAGGACCGAATATAGAGTGAATAGTATTTTTTGCGATAATGGAGTTCAAGTGCTTTTCTGTTGAATGTTCTGATTGATGTATTATTTTCAAGATTATATAAAGACTTAAGACAAACTCACAGAAAAAAAATATTTTTCACACTGGCAAAAATTAGTATGATTTGTTTCAGAGCAGAGTCAGAGATCAGATATTTTGAAGTGAAACCTTTTCAAATGTCCAAATGTATTTGGTTATTCTTTTGAAAATGATTTCCATGGTTAAATTAACTCATTATAAAAAGTACGGCTGCTAAAGACAAAAATATGAGCCAGTAATCAAGCCAACATAGAAATATATATGAACTTTTAATGTGGAAGTATACATTTCTCATCTGAAACGAATTGCTATTACAACTTCTTCTGTCAAGGACAACTTGGAGGTACTAAGTAGAATGAGAACTATCGTTGTTACCCAGCAAAATATGCTCAATAAAGCTGCAGACGACTTTAGCAACAATCAGCTTTTAGTATTTAGGATCCTTATCAATTGTTTTTATCTGGTTGCGATCATATTTTTTTGTTATGGGGTTTTCTGTATTTTGCATACAGAATATGAGATTTATTGCGTATTGAGTTTTATATGGGCTATTTCATTCTTTGTAGTTGGCATGCTTCTTCATATCATGAGATGTTCGTCTGAAACAAAATTTGATTTGAATCAGTCAAGAAATACCTCACGGAGTGATATATCTGTCGTTTACAAAAGATACGATTTTCGGCAAAGTAAATTCAAACGAGATTGGAGCAAAGAAAAATTCTACCAAGCTAAATACTTATCATACTTCTGTAGAAGTACTCGCAAAGCTGTAAAAAAGTATTCACCTTCTTATGTTGAGGGAACATGTATGGATCATCTAAAAAACTCAGATTCTATTGCTGCGCTGAAGGAGAAGCCACAAAAGTCAATTACGTTAACGGAAACGGGAAGCCTAAATAAGGATTTTTTGGGAAGAACAGAATATTCAAATAATCTGGAGAACGGGTCAATTTTATCTATCAATTCCGACACATCTGTGATACAAGTTTCCGTTTAGGTCAAAACTGTATGATAGATTAGAAAATAGAAAATTAGAGATAATCGCGAGATATGTAACATGAACAGAGTAAATTGCTAAATATGCCAATTCCATTAATCATGATTTTTTATTGTGAATGCTTTCATGATTATTTTAATAGAATTGCATGTACTAAGCATGAATTTTTTATGTCGTTTTAATATCGTTATAAACATGAGAAACTTAATGCCTAATATGGACCTAAAGATGATAGTATAGGTCAATACTATTGTACTTTGAGCTTATGCAAGAGATGAGAATTAGTATTACTATATTATGTCTCCTTCTATCTTGTGCATGATAAAATTTTGGAGATGTAATGATGAAGTATATGTAGACTGAATTAGTCTATGCAGCCTTAAAATCTAAATGCAAATTAATGGTTTGGCTCATGAGCAGAAATAATGCATTTACTCACAAAGCTTATCACAAGAAAAAAGCTTGAGAGAAAGGCAGTTGCGTTGATCTATTACGTAAATCTTAAAGCTCTACAAATGTTACAAAAACAAATATTTCTAAAAAAAAGCAGAAAAAATAATAATTGTCAGGATGATCTAAATTTAAAGTTCATGTATTATTAAAAAAAGAAGCTGATGCATATTTCAGTAGTCAATAGCGAAACAGAAGCCAAAGGTGATTTTATGTCAAACTTAGTCTGCGAAGATAAATTTGCGGTAAAAAAAAGTAAAAAGAACAAAAAGAAGAAAGCAGTATCGGAATGCTCAGATGACATAGAAAATATTCTTAAGGATCTACAGTCTTTTCAGCCAAAAAACAAAAAAATAGACTCATTTGATGACGTCGAGAAAAAAACTAGCATATCCATTTCAACTGATTCATCTGTACCGATACGTCAACTTAAAGATTGGGAAAGTAAAGAGTTGTTAGATGACACAGCGCCTGCATTACATCTAGCATGTGCGTCTTTTAAAGCTGGCGATACTGTAGAGTATACTTCATTTGACACTACAAATATGACAAAAGCAGAAATAAGGGATCGCGACAATAGCTATATAGAACTTGAATTGGTTCACCTTAGACGAGCTGCTGAGATTCATCGACAAGTAAGTTGCAGCGTTCAAGTGTTAGATCTATATACTGATGTTGCTTTGTAGATCTTGACATATATTGAGCATTTTAATGAGTTTTCATGCAACCTTTGTGCGCAAAAGGACTTACTGTGAGAGACAATTTGAGGCTGTATATGATTGTAGCTTACTGTAAAAATTTATTTAATTCGTGATATATCATAAGCTGTGAATGATGCTTTTAACCTTACTCTAAATACTTAGCATTACATGTTATAAATTGATATGCCTTTGTTCTTCTATTCTTTTTTTCCTGGAATATTCTATCTCTTTCAAAAAAATATGATATCCAGACGAGAAAATACGTACAAGCCTTTCTACGTCCTGGTTTGCGGATGATAGATATATGTCAAATACTAGAAAAGAAAGTGGTGCAATTAGCTGGCGGACAATCTCTTGAAAGTGGATGGGCTTCCCAACGGGATGCTCATTAAATAATGTTGCTGCTCATTATACACCAAATTATGGGGACGAAACAATACTTCAGGTTGGAGGCAGTCCATATTTTGAGCGCTTTGCATTTTCCTAAAAGCTAAATCGGTCTGCTGTCATTGAAGCATCTGTTTTTCAGGAGAATGATGTTATGAAATTGGACTTTGGTGTGCATGTAAATGGAAGAATAATTGATTCAGCTTTTACTGTTGCCTTCAATCCAAGATACGACCCACTAATTCAGGTCAATATCATGCATGCTTTTGCGTGTCTCCGATTTCTACAACATGGTCGCAATGCTTACATAGTTTCATGATGAATCAAGCTTCCAGATCTCTGTCATCAAACCAAAAAAGTTTTGTATGTGCACAGGCGACTCAGGACGGAACAAACGCCGGAATTCGTGCTGCTGGTGTTGATGCTGTTCTCGGTGATATAGGTGAATTTGTGTCAGAGGCCATAGAAAGTTATGAAATAGAGTTAGATGGTCAGGTGAGTAGGATGTACATAAGTTGTAAATTTTCAACAGACTATACCGATAAAAACCATATCCAATTTAGAGGGCCACTTAATTAGACCATACATCGTAAGTCTGATATACGGGTGACACTATGCGAAATTCATGCTCTTGTGTTGTCAGTTTTTGTAATGAATAAACACATTCTATTTCTTGTTAACTTATCTGCACACAGATTCATGGGGGAAAGTCAGTGCCTGCTGTGAAATCAAGAATTACCACAAGAATGGAAGAGGAGAATTATATGCTATCGAGACATTTGCATCTACGGGGTCAGGGTGAGGTTTCATTTTAAGTGTGAAAAGTCAAAAATGTAGATTGAATAGTAAAAATAATCCTTAAATCTTTTTACTGAATGTACACAAATTATGATCTGTAACTGCTAAATTGAATTGTAACAAATCACTACTACTGTAAACCAAAGTATTTTAAATTAATTAGTTAACATTTTGCTGTAACTCTAGCTTTTCATTAAGTGATGAGATTTTACTACTTCGAATGAAATGTTGGAAGAATTATTGATAGATCACGATTTACTATTAAATTGTACGTTAATACAAAAATCGTTGTCTAAATGACAGGCGCGTGCGTGAAGTAGGGGAGTGCAGTCATTATATGCTAAATGGAAATGCTGGGTACGCACCTCTTCGCCTCAGGAATGCAAAGTCATTACTCCACAATATAAAAAAAACTTTGACACTCTCCCATTTTGCCGGTTGGTTCATTTTGACACTGCTTAAAGCATTGTATATCATTATAGACGCTGGCTTGATGACATAGGAAGCACAAATCACGGAGCAGCACTTAAAGCACTCGTTGATCAAGGGCTCATTATTGAGTATCCACCACTAGCAGACACTCTAAAATCGTATACATCACAAATGGAACACACTATATTCTTGAGGCCGCAGTGCAAAGAAATATTATCGAGAGGAGATGACTATTGACTCATGTGAAAGTACCATGTATTCCTTATACCGAATAACTTGCAAAATCGTTTCAACGATTTTACTTGAAAATCACTCAGCAACTACAATGCTTGTCATGTTAATTATTTCTCGTCATTTTGTAATTTTCAAGCATCTTTTTTCAAGCAAAGGCATAGATGAAAAAAAATCTAGAAAGTATGAAAATATGTCAACAGATCTGTCAAAAATATATAGTGATCTTGGCTGTTTTTTCATATCACTGGTCCCGCTCATTATGTCTTCAGCTGCACGATAAGTAAAGATATAAGTCTTTAGGCGATAAATATGATTTATTGCATTAAGGCCTCCTACTATACAATTGAATTCTATTTTACCTGATAAAACAATTTCCCAGCGCTTGAATAGACTTGAAGACACAATAATAGTAAGCAAAACGACGGTCTTAATTGTAGCGGCAGTCAACACAAGAAGCTTTAGCAGGAGAGCCACAAGTTATTCTTGAAAACCAGCAACTAGCAAATGGTAAATTGAATCAAATAGAACTCATTTCAAAAATAACTTGCCATTTGACTCGTTTGATCTATATAGCCAAAGCAAAAGCAGAATTAAATGGAGAAAAACATGCCGAAGAAATGCAAAATTTAAATGGTATGAACAAAAGCTACTTTATAACATACTTGGGTCAGATTATGAAGATCGAAAAATTGCTGCGGAACAGGCTGGAGAAGTAATATTTCAAAGTCGAAGTTGATCTACTCTATCTGGTAGGAAAAAGGAAAAATGAGAGCAATAGAGAAAGAAATGTCCAAGAACTCAATGAAAGTTTTACATCAAAATGAAGGTGTGTATCAAAAATTTTTTACCAGTCAAGTTTCAGCCAACGATGAAATCGAAAATGAGATGCAAGAGAAAGCTAAGGTTTATTAAAACCACCCAAGATTTACGAAAATGATTATATATATGATAGATTGATGAGGAGAAAGAGGAGTTGAGCGACGATCTTGAAGAAACTCGTCTCAAAATGAAAGATATTGCTTGTTAGTTTCGATAACTGGTCATGTACGAATATATCTTAGTGGAGTCTCAAGAAGAAAAATCGCTCCAGGATGATAATCATTCTGCGGATGAAAGTTCAGAAACTGAATCGATGACAGAAACGCTCTTAGCCGATGCCAAAAATTTGAGTAGTTTCAAATTATTTTTTGCAACGATACACTGACATTAGACAAAGAAGCTGCGACGACATCTGATTTGGAACGCTCAGATCTGCTTATTAAATCAAAGCCTCACAAAGTTGATCATATGACCAAAAATAAGAGCGAGAATCAAGATATAGTATCGACTGAAACTGCTTCATCAGTAATTTTCTACAAACTTTTTCACAGGATTATTGCAGCTACCAGGCGGGGCAGTTGACCAGCCTTGTCCATGTAAACGCTCATTTATATTTACATGTATTTTGAAAGGCATAGAAGAGTATGTCAATAAATCCATAGAGGAAGATATGACAAAACGTTCGGATAAACAACTAAAACCATGCATCAGCTTTTTTATGGTAAGAGTAAATTGTTAGTAATATCACCTTGATAACAGAGAAAGGAAATTTTAGAAAAAAAGAGAAAATTATTAATTTGATTGTCCTCGGCACGGTCATTTAGTGCATTTGCGACTGCCCAAAGTCATGCACCTTAACCTGATAGAATGATTGTTGAAACTTATGAGGTATTACCATTGAATCATAAGTATCTCTCAACATCTTTGGCCTTTTTATTATAACCACATCATGATGAAACTATCAGCTCAGATCGAATTTGATGTTCCATATTTTCACAAATCGATACGCTATGCAATCTATATCAATAATAAAGTCGTCGATGCACAATTATCAAAATCGCGACGTTTGCTAACTCAAGTATCTGGCTATTATATGCCGTAAAACCGTTTGATCTTTCGATACACTAAGATTTCCTCTATTCTAATTATGCCAAACTCATTTTTACTGATAATCGGATTTTTGAAAAACTCAAACTATACTATTTGAGTTTCTTCAAAAATTATCATATACCCATATATTTTAAATTGCTTAATATGGATAGGAATCATTCAAAAATAAACTTTCATTGATAGTGAATTGATTTAATCTGTTCATCGATATTGTGTCTCATTCCTTCGTGTAGATTCTTATGACATATATTGGCGATATCTTTCATTCATATAAACGCAAAGTTGATCGATACTCATCAATAGTATTTATGTATATTAATTTGTATAATGACACGAGTATGATATTTTGTGTTTTATGAGATACAATTAATTTTTATTGGAAAATTCAATAGATGAAGAAATAATATATACCTTAGTCTGTATATCCTACTATATAGGCTGTTCTTACTGACACAGTACTCACCACGCAATAATTCTTTTTGACTCGATCATTCAAATTATAACAAATCCACATACTTGGGGATATTCCTTAGCTAAGATACATGAATTAGTGAGCCGTATAGTATTAAACATATATATGAGGATGTTCGTATACTAATCAAAGTTTGCATTTCATGAAGCTTGGCTGTTCTGGATTGCCCTATATCATAAGTAAGGGGTATAAACTTGGTAAAACTTTATTCTCTAATGAATTGATTAAATTGTTTTCAAAAACAATATTGGCGATCCATGAATTCTCTCGTATATAAAGAGTGTACTCATTACACCTTAAAGTCTCGGCCATCCGTCAATTAATACTCAATTGTCCATTGATACACTAAACATTAATAGCTTTGAATTTCCATATTCAATATCTGCGTTGATAGTAAGGTGCTACTGCAGACATCTTCCCTGGTCGCCTCTCTACGCTATAACGAATAGGACTTATAGGTCTGCCTCCTCTGTGTCCCTCGAATCCTCCTGCATTTGGAGGAACTGGATACCCATGCGTATGGCGATATTCAGCTGGTGAATAGCGTCCCGGAGGACCGATAAAACTTTGATCGTCATGATAATTAGAACGGTGCCGCCCATGTGGACTGTAATGTCTGCCTCTCGAAGTGTAACCACTTGAATCTCTCTGTGGGCCAGACATAGAGTATGGTGATAAAGGTCTTCGTGAGGGAGATAGAGAAACTTTAGGCATGCGAACAGGAATGTGCGTTGGACTTGGATGATGATGATGGTGGTGGTAAGAGGGAGGTGAGCCATAATTACCATAGTAATATATAGGGCTCCTTGATCTATGCCCACTTCTGCGGCTATACTCGCCATGATATTGCGGAGATACCTTTCGGTGCATCATATCATGAGCAGAGGATTTATAATGCAACGGATAAGCTCTGTTTTGATGGCGGCTGTCTGGAGTGGGTGGTCCACCGACAGATCCGTGTGAGCTAGTCCTGCGTCTTGAGTGAGGACTTGAAGATTTCTCCAAAGAAAGTCTAACAACTGCACCAAGCAACTCGGTCCCTGAGAGGCGCTCAATAGCTGCTTCCATTGCAGCTGCATCTTGGAATTCTAAGACGCCTCTCAAAACACCATCTGATCCGCGATGAACATCAGCAAAATTGACTAATCCGACTGCAGACATAGTAGAGGAATATACTTTACACAATTCAACTACCTTTCCGGCCAAAATCTTTAAGATCTTGCCAATTAGTGCGATCACTCAGATTGTGCACAGCCTAAGATTTTATTGGAAAATACAAGAAAATTGTGAGAATATCTATATGGATTATTGCTTTCATATCTTGGACAAAATACATAAATGTAATTGTTTCGTTCAATTTTGCTAACCACTCGATATGCTGTTTTTGGTCCATCTCTGCCAGCTTCAAGGCATTGTCCGCCGCCACCCATACCGTAGTAAGGATAATTCCTTTTACGTTGAGCAATGTAATGATAAGATTTGACTTGTATCTACATATTGAGATTTAATTGAAACTAGAATGTTTCACAATCAAACAAACTCTATGTATGCAGAATCATACCGTATCGTAACCAATGACATGACCATTCATTTGAGAGATAGCTTCATCCGCAGCAGCTGACGATTCGTATTCAACAAATCCAAATCTGCACAAAAAATTGAGTGCAGACAATACTGCCGAACCTTCCTTTGAACTCTATTCGCTTGATATCGCCATATCGACCAAAGTCATCGCGAAGAGCAGCTTCTGTATAATCTCTATAAATGTTGATATCAAACCTTTTTCAATGATAATTTTCTGTACCGTGGCAAGTTTCCTACATATACTTTCTCTGAAATTCAATTTCAAAAAGTCTTGAGTATTTCTTACTAGGATTGACATCCACCATTTGACAAATGATGTAAGCTTATGAAATCAATGATATTCTTCTACAAAAATTTTACAGCTTTCATACAGTTCGATCCTACAGGTACGAAAGAAATAATTTGATACATATTCTTTTGAGCATCATATTGCGATTCTTAAGAGTGATGTCAACGGATTCCAAGCAGTGGATGTCTGAGCGTATATATGACTTCTCGAGTGTGTTTTAGAATTTCATACATGTGATGTTTCCGATGCATCGCTCAATTGAACATGCTATTCAATCTCGTTCGACATGAATAATAATAAACTTGCACTAGCAACTTCAAACATACTATTATAATTAAATTAATTTCATTTTTAAAACTAAACTCATTATCATATGCAAAAACAATTATATTTGGTGGATCGGTTTTGAAAGGTTATATGTAATTTAATGACGAAGAATTTCTGATAATATCTGTACAAACCGCGAGACTCATCTTTCTAAGATTTGAACAACAAATGTCATAAGAAAAACTCAGTCTGGAATTCAATTTATTATATAACAACTCAGAAATGATTGTTTTCATCTTGTAGCAATCAGCCCCGAAAGATGGTTTAAATAATATCTAGTTTCATCACCGCTTTGATATTAGCATAACAAAAAATGTGAGCAATACGATAAATGTGCGCTATTGTTCAACGATCCACACCCAAATGACTTGGTTAAAATGCAATTTGTTGTAGTCCTATTCTCCTATAAGTAAATACACATATTCATTTGGGATACAGCCAACAATATTTTTTGAATATTCCATAACACTGATGACTTTGTATTGAGTTTCTAGATGAGACTCAAAGGCTCCAATTACTTTTGAGTTTCGCAGCGACTATATTACTGATCATAATTTTTGCAGTATTTTTAGTATCTTTGTTCAATTGATATACTTTTAGCACATAATAGAATCGCACACTATATGAATGAAGGTATTTGTTTTGCCATTATGCAGCGCTTGATGTCTTAAGTTTAATATTGTCTATGTATGAATTCACTTAGCAAAGAGCCTGAGTGATCAGTTTCCTTTTTGTTTATCAATGAGTTACCACGAATCACCGGCTCTCAATAAACTAAAAATTTTAACACTCTCTCATTAATCTGATCCCTCTTCAGTTTTTTTTTTATTTCCCTTGTCGATGTAAAGTTGGACGTTAATACAGCGTTTTTTCAAATAAAAAAAATCAAAAAAAAATAATCTTTATTGTTTGAATTGTAAGAGCATCACTTGAAGTTAATTTTGAAAAATATTTGTTAAGTGTCTTGTCATGGTGTCGATGCGCGATTCTATTGTAAAATTCCAGATCACTTATTTATAGCTGAACTTTTTGGATTTAACTCAAAGCTAGATTTAATAACAGCAAATACTTGGTATTGTTGATATGTCAATTAATAAAAGGTCTATTGCTACAGTTGCAGAGCTGTAGCTTAAGGAAATCGAGAGGATTCTGGAAACTCAAGATTAAAATTACTGAAGTCTAATCAAATATTATGCGCATGACGGAGTAGCAAATCATGACAGTTTTGATTTGTTGATAATAAGATGCTACTTTCCAATGGCTCTGAGATACTCACTTAAGTGATTGAAGCTAGCGCGTTACGAGAAGTCCGTAGTTTTCAGTCTTGATATATATTCAAAATAAGTGGAATCAACAAATTTCTAGTAGATAAAGGTGCATGGTAAAATGGCAGAATTATGTATTGAGACAAGATTATTTGTCATAAGTTATAAAAGTTTCGCTGAAATAGGATGACCAAATTTTCTTTGCTCTAACTATTGTTGCCTTTAGTGCAAATCATTTGTCAAGAAGACAACTACGGTTTGCATATCTGATGCTATCAGGCTATCGATATTTTGAGTTCACAAATTCAAATCTGTCGGAAATACATTTTATTGCAATAGAATCACGAACGAGCATTCAAGCTATGTGAACTATTTTTTTCGCTTTCTATAAGTGATACTATTTATTCATATAAATGGTCGCACAAGTCAATATGATAAAAATTTTACTACTAATTTTCACGATTAATATAAAAAGTTCATGTAATAGAAAACGACGATATGCTTGAATTGCCATCAAAGCACGCTATAAAATGGTAGCGATTTAGAGAAACAAAATTTCATCGTCTTTTGAGTTCTACTTCATACAACATATGATACATAGTACGACTGACGGAAATTTGTGAATTTTTGTCCAATATTTAGGTTCGTTGACTCCAGAACAAAATGAACACTGCGGTTGTACAATCATAATGGCAGCTTACAAAAGTATATGAATTTTATAGATCAGTCTTGAATGACAGTCGCACCGCAGCATGTCTATTTTTTAAATGCTCCACCTCAAGATATTCTTGAACTAATTCTCGTCGTGAATTTCTGATCAGCATGGTGTGAACCTCAAGCTTAATTTTTTAAGACCATACTAAAAATATGTATATTTGCCAAAAAATACAATATTTTTGATATTAGTGGGTGATAGGGAAGCAGCTTCGTTATCAATCTTTTTTTACTTTGTTTCGTAGCCAGACACCTCAATCTAGAGGAATTCCGATGTTGTTTATGTCTTCACAGCTTGCGATGGTAAAACGTCAGAAAACAACCAGAGTTCTAATTCAGTAACACTAGATTGTATAGTCAAATAATTCTCTTGGGCAAAAGAGCTGATTCTTCGTGTCAAGAGAGCCATGGGAAGTGGGACTCGGTAGTCTATTAAAAACAATTTTTAAAGCGGCGTGACTATGTATACGCAATCAAGATGCGATAGCTAGGTTGGAAAGAGCCTTTTAATAACTTTTACGTACAATTGAAGACTTACCGTCTAATGGATAGTCCCGAAGTTTCTTACGTATCGTTGAGTCGTAAGGGTGATAGGCTTCTGTTGGCATAGAGAACTCCTGGAACCCCAAAGATATGCTATGTAGATACGACATCTTTAAAATCTGCCAAAAACAATAGATAAGACGGGCTTTCAAGTAATAATGAATCAAGCAATTTGTACCTCGAGGAAGTTGTCCAAGATAGGAATTGAACAGTTCTCATATTCATTGTAGTTTATATCATGAGGATCAAAGTTGTCATCAGTGCAGTAAATTTTTCGGCAAATACTATCTTCAGAACTAGCGTAAAACTTATCAAGTGACTTTTTAAAGCAAGGGCTAGAAGAAGGGAGAGCATTCCTTGAAGTTAGTCGTTCCATAAGTACTCTAAGGTGCATCATACTCACACTCAGGCTCAATTACCTTGCGTCAGAGATCCAACGATCACATGACATATTGGGTCGATATAAAAACGTTGAGAGTTGCTCAATCCAAGCCTGCTTTTCATTTCCTGTTGCTTCGACCCACTGAGGATAAAGAAAAATACAGAATACATTGTAAAAGAGGTAGTGTAAATTTTTCAACTATGAAAAGATCATAAATTATCAAAACTTTTTTTAATTGAGCAAAACTTGTCATTGAGTCAGCTATGTACAATCATACAGCTGAATAATAAATAGCGATTAAATACGATATCTAATTAACAAGATTCAGGCTGTTCCTGGCTCTGATTAGCAAAGCATGCATTTTAGTATTACTAAATCATTCATGTACAGCCAACTCTCTGATGACTCAATCCAGTCCATCCTGTTCCCATGTGTTACAAGTGTCTACCAAAATGATATTGGCAAAATTTTTGGCATAAATGAAAGTGCATCTACACTTGAAATAGAGCGGATCAAATCATAAAGTCACGAAAAATATATCATAAAAGTACATCAAACTGAATAAACCAAATTATCAATGATCAAATTGAGACTATCATTGAACAACCAAATCTCATATAAATGTGACGAGACTATTCAATATATTCCTAAACTGTCAATGTATAAATCTGAAACTATAAATGTCAACTACAAAATCAAACGATGATTTTGACAGGTAGACAATGTCTCAAGGCAATAAATATTTGTCTATGATATCACAACTTTAGTCATTAATGGTAAATTAATATATGATAAGCTTAATAATGTCACAAAGCAGATTGAACATGCCACTTATTCATCGACAAAGGCTCAAATCTTATTGATTGCTAGATAAGGTTTCAGGAATCATATCAGAATCTTAATTTTGTGGTCAGTTAGGGCAGAGAATTACATTGAATAACTCTTGATTCGTTGGAAGTCCATCAAGAAATTTTTGCAATTGCGGGGATTGATGAGGTGCATTTTCAGTTGCTATTGAGCTTTGATGAGGCTCTCCCTCATTTAACAGGAAGTTATTGAACAAGATCAAAGGTGAACTATCGTTCAAGGCAATGAGCCTATCAGTTGAATTCACCATCTGCTGCTGCAATTCACTTGTGTACAAGCAGCGACTGAACGACGTATTTTCCCGAAACTACAAAAAGTACTGATAGGAGCATATGCATAGATATATGTCATATCAAAAAGTAGTTAACATCAGAAATCTTACCTTTTCAAGCAAATATTCATATGACACAGAATCTGAATGACGCATGTATCTCAGAAGATGCATTCCAGCCTTCATAAAGCCACAATTCTGTGCAGAAAAGAACGCTACACAATTTTCAAAGGAACAAGATTTTGAGCTTATAATCTCCAACAAAATATGAGAATGATCAGGTCCTGAATTGCATTTGTTTTTGTTATGATAAAACCATCCGTTATGCGACAAACTGAACCTTATTGTCTCAAGCAGATTCAAAGCTATTGAATCTTGTGATGACTTGTCGCGTAGCGATATATAAAGATAATCTATTGTCTTTGAAGTTTTATTTGAATCTGTAGGTTGATTTGCCAATATTGGATGGCCAAGCGGATGATAAACAAAAATGGGCCATATTAAGCGGCAAACAATGATAATTGCTGCAGACACTGTTCTTTTGCTTGGATAAGGGCCTAGGTAGCCGTAAATCTCATTTGCTGGTTCGTTTTCTTGTTTGACTCTTCCAGTCAGGTGACGTATGAAACCTTTTTTTGGATCATCGATAATTTGCAATAAACTGGAATGTATGAAAATCTTGGTTACAAATGCATCAGTGCTCTCATGATATGACATATATCCGAAAAAAGTCTAATTGATGATGAAGTTCTTACTTGATGACCAATGGTTGAATATTCGAAGGCAGCTTGCAAAAGTGGAGAGCTCGCGAAACAAGAGCGTAAGCGTTGAATGGCGCTAAAGGTATGCCCAATATTTTTAACTTGATCAAAGTCTTCTCCAGCTCATATGCCTAAACAATATATACCAAAATCAGGATGATAGAGATATTTAGATGATATAGCTAATCAGATATATTCCTCGAGACTTTTTTCGTCATATACGAGAAACTTCAACATAAGATACGAATAACAAAGGACTCATCAAAACAGTTACTTGATACATCAACCGATGCACTAACGAGTTATTATCAATATAATTTTGCTACGTCAAAGCTTGCAAAAACTCGTGGCTGTCAACATATGTGTCATATAAATTCTGACCCTGAAGGAGGTTTGAAATAAAAAAACAGATCTATTCTTCGCATTATATTCTCTGTTCTCTCCCAATTTTGAGCTTACTGCATGAAATTTATCAGCAAAGCCAGTAGCCTCAAATAGCCATAAAGGTATTGTGTCAGTAGCTCTGCTCAAGGGAATGCATCCAGATTCTGTCCATCGACTAATATCGGCTGCTAAAATTGCTTGAACGATAATCAAAACATAAAGGATATTTCTTGTTCAAGTCAGCTAAAGCTGTAATTGAACTGCAACAGGCAAATGGATTGAGAGGGTGATTTAGCAATACTATATAATTGTGCAGAACAGTTGCTCAATTGCAGCATCGGGAGTGTAACGAAACAATCAAATTAAACTTGTCTGTCAAATGCTGATCAGATATAATGAGGAGAATAAGTTGTGGGGCAGCATCATTTCATTGATACAAACCTCCTTTTTAATCATCAATAAAAATGACACTGCGACGAATACTTTTTTTTACCATGTCGTGTATTTAAAAGTCCTATCCATATGATGGTTAAAACTAAGATCATATCAAATGTTGGGAACTCTACTTGAGGTAAAAAAAAATTAGTCAATGCTTGGACACGACGTTCAACGATTTTCACAACTTTATCAAGAGAAGATACTAAGCTTATTGGACACCTGGAAGAGGATTTTCATTGTACAATCTCATGCGTTTTACGGTAGCGCTTGTCATTAGACCGAATATCTGAGAACATGGAAAATAAAACGCATTTTATGATTTATGAGCTCCATAAATCAAATGATCACCCTCATTGATAGGGATATGCAGCTGAAAATTCTATGCATTTTTGATTTCAAACAATTTATAAATACGGACTAGCATTGACTTGATTTATTTCCACTCATTCTATGAAATAGAACTTTTAATATGTGCCTGACCTCTCTGACGAGATGACTTCTCATATGAAATTTATCTGATGAATTAAGAGCAATAGAAATCAAAAATTTCAGAGCGGGAAAGGACTTAATCTGTGTGATTGTTCCATAACATAGAAACGCTAATTCCAATAGCATGAGTAACTGGTTTGTATTCAGAGGAATCAATGTTTCTAAAGATACCGCCGGAGCTTTAATCCATTTGTCAAAAACCGCATAAGTATCATTAGGCGAAGGCGGTCTGAATCCGGCTTTGCGTTTGATATTGAGCAACATATCAATAGGAGTTTGAACCAAACTGTATGCACCATGATCAAGCTGATAAAATTGCGAGATCTCGGATGAAGCTGATGATAAAGCGGCTAAATTGGAGGTTTTATCTGTGAAATTTTGATGTTGTGCCGAGTCATGCGAAAGCGTCAAGTCGAGAGGAACGACAGACTCTAGTTCACTATCTACTGCAGAAATATTTTTGAAACTCTCAATGACCGAATTAGAGTCGGGAGGACGAGTTTGCGACTGATCTTCTTCAAATGAATGACAAGTCTCAGCTCTGAACTGTTCCAAAATAGTGACTGGAGATACTGCTTTCCGTCCAATAGCAAGCTTACTAAAAGGGTTGTGAGCTTGCGAGGATTCTAACATGGTCAGTCGTTTTCTTCGTATTTTTTTATTTTGTACAGTACGCAGATCAGCTAGATTACAACCCTTAGACTTCCATCTAGCAATTTCCTGTCGGATTTCGTGATCTCCATCGACAAGCTCAATAAGCTTTTCTTCAGTAAATTTCCTACATAGCAATTCTTTCACCAACGGCTTTGCTTCATCTCCGGTCAGTCGTGCAAAAACCTCTAGCATACCTTCACCTTCCGTTGTAGAATTATTGCTCATAATGTCCGTTATAAAATGAACCAGAGCATCATGTTCATATATAGAGTCGACCTAAATCACCATTTCTTATTGATAGAACATTATGCTGGAAAAGCAACATAAAAAGAAATATGTACAACAGGGCTACGCTCGTGTCTTATCTTCATTCTGCAAATATATAATCGAATTGCAGAATTTTGCATTTATATAGTATCTGAGAAGTCGAGTACATCAATTTTTCTTAACACATAATTAAGTAACATTTTAGCTTGATTACTTGCCACAGATAATCTCGGGTAGAAACGTTGTTGATGGGACCAGTTATGGAGTTAGTTGAACGATAAGTCGCCTTGGTACCACGAGTGTAGAAGTTGTCCTTGAATGCTATTTGACATAGAATTATGTTGACGAGCATGTACTTATATGCATAGCAAACGAGCTAAATTTTTTTCGTCATGAAGTCAAGTCAGTAGCGCTCGAGTGGTTTGTGTCCCACTTTTTGAGCGTTTCAGATATCAGATGATGTAAAAGTCACTGTGCGAGCTGGGATCTACGTTGTAAGTCACTATTCCAACATGTCATGCCCGTGTATCTACCTGCTGCAAGCTTTCGTTCCTTGAGCATGAGTAAAATTATATTATACGAAACTCCATGGCGTAGAGTACTGAGGTTAACTTTGCCTTCAGCTTGGCTTAACGATCTATTGGAAATGATACTTGACGCTCTGAAAGATACTCCTGATATCTGATCCTTGAATGGCGTAGGTCCTGTAGAGTTGTGAGTGTCTGTAAAATCTACAAGTTGCTGTTGATTCTTCGTCATAGTTTCATCAGCATTCAATTCTAGAGGCATCCATGTTGCTGAGGCAGAAGATATAGAATGTATGACAGTCTCCAAAGTAATTTGAAATAGACTACCTTCCTTAGCTTCTCTAGGAAAAGCATTGGGCAACGACTTTGAAAATTTTTTGAAGGGATTAGAATTCGTCAACGATACAGATTTCTCATAGTTCCTATCAGAATACGGATATCGAAGGCACATGATGACAAAAGCTTTTTTGTGAGTATTCAAATTATGATATGGTTCAGAGGTGAGGTAAAAATTTGAGCATTAAGAAGTGTAAAAAAGCAACTTCAGCATGGAAGTTTGAATTGATTGTAGTATCTTTGAGCGAACAATTCATTTGATTATGTCACATCTAGACTATTACCTATTTCTTTGCTTGATATTTATTGCAGAAGCATCACAGTCAGTACTCAATTTTGTTCGTTTTTTGTATGGAGTAATTTGAGCTATATAGTCTGGTCGGTGTTTTGGCATTTTAATCAAAGCAGATTTCATAGGTGCAAGTAAAGCATTGTCTTGATTTATTTCCAAATCTGTCAATACTTTGAATGTTGGTGTAAAAAGTGACGACTCAATATTTTGAGTATGGCGCTCATACATTGTTGTATATTGCGACTGGACCGGATAGTCGTACTCTATCGTTAATTGAAGTATTTGAAACCAGATCTGACGGGGGAAACCATTAGCTGAAGCTTATATAGTATACATGGAAAAATATGAAAGAAGCACTTGTTAACGAATGCAATTTGACAGCTTGTGACACTGATATGTAAATAATTTGTAGAATCATATTGATCTCTGCAAACAATCACGTTAATATGATAAATTCCCATTTTTCTGATCAATAATCTTCGATGTTGTGCAGATCCGCTAGAACTACACCCAAATCGGTTTCAAGCGTTGATAATAGAATAGCCAAATGATTTTACGTGAGTTTCCTACCTTTCTACATTCCACTAATAGTGAATCGGGATAGCCATATTCTGATACCATGTGCTCCACGCAAAACTATGTAAAACGAGTCAAAAATCAGAATGACCTTTATGAAATCGTCAGCAAATAAAGAAGCTGGCTACTCATACCAGTAAAATAGATTGCATCGCTTCGAAAAAATCACTGTGTGTCAAAGATGGGGAAGTCGTTTTTTGAGAAATTTTTGGCTCGTCAAACGAGTAGGATAGACCACAAGATGCACTTGTGTCATCGACCTAAAACAATATAAACATTTCAAATTTGAGCTTACTTGCGAAACAGAGGCTACTGTCCTACCAGGTACAAAAAGTGACTTGCCAGAAGGGCCACCATCAAAATTAAACTTCCCAGTTCGTTCAAACAACAGATCACTCTCATCACTATACCGTACATTTGAAGTTAATCATGATATACAATAACAGACCACAAGATCAATCATGTCAACGTGATTGACGTCTTTGGTCGGCACAAAAGCTTATGTATGAGTGCTCAGGAAAATTTCTCAGCAAACAACTTACCGAAATTCCTCGCGGGCATCTGATTGTTTTTGTCCACATTCGCTGCAAATGTATATTCCGGCATGATCTCGTTTGAAGTCGGATTTACTACCACAGCCTTCACATAAAAAAGGCCTGAACATAAAAAGTGCCGCTGATGCTGGCGCATTTTTATATATTCATAAGATTTTCGGAGGGCGTAGATTTACTGCAACAAAACTTAAATACCTGACTAGTTTACTCTGATTTAAATAAGAACTTATAATCTGCTTTGTCTTCTAAAGGGCACATGTCGATCTCTAGTCACTCTGGCATAGACATAAAAGTATGTACTACTCACATGACTCTGGATCAATTATTTAACTTATGAATGTCGTCATGATAGAATCCAATAATACAGCTATAACTAAGGATATCACTAAAAATTGATCGACTGATGTATATATCCTCTATGCTTATTGTAAACGTGGGCTTACAGTAGTTTAATCATATAAACAATTATGTCTCTTGTAAGTGCATTCAATGATCATGACTATAGTCGTAAAATCTTAGTAACCGAGTTTAAAAGACTTTTGGCAATTTCAGATAGAATCAGGCAGATGTAAGAATATCAGCAGAAATTTCTAGAAAATTACCTTCCTTAGAAAGAAATTAAAGCCTGAACATAAATCATGCAAATCGCATGACATGACTTAATATCGCAAACTATGTGATCTTGAGAGCACATTAAGAATTTACATATGTAATAAGCTTTCTACATCGAAAAAGGTATCATTTGTTTTCTTAAAAAATAAAACCTCTAATGCTGGCTCTAAAAATAACCCAAATTCAAGTCATAAATGTGACTAGTGATGAATTGTCTGAATATTTTGATGCATTATATTGTTCAATATTATTTTTGCCTTTTAAAATGAAATATTAATTTATAATGACAGATGTTATGTGAGTTTAAAGAAAGTGTAATCAATAAAAAGGTCAAAAATTGAAAAATTTGATTTTATGGGCCTCAAGAGCTTGAAAAGTTTCATTTTGTAATTTTTGAAGCCGCACCATGTCGTGCTGCTCCTCCATCACAGCAGAGCATTGTGAAGTGAATTTCTCTAAGATCAGTTGCG
>CAXBTC010000007.1:7500-10000 GCA_963978555.1 Galerucella nymphaeae | reverse complement strand
AGCGAGATACCGATACTCAACCATCACGGCAATTCTGTTTCGTGATGAGTAGGAGGGCGTAGAGGTTGTTTTGAAGCGTGAAGCGTAAGCTCTCGTGGAACAGCCTTTAGTGCAGATCTTGGTGGTAGTAGCAATTATTCAAATGAAACTTTTGAAGACTGAAGCGGAGTAGGGTTCCATGTGAACAGTAATTGGACATGGGTTAGCCGGTCCTAAGGAAGAGATTTGTTTCTTCTAGAAGAGCAATGCTCTAATTTCCGAAAGGGAATCAGGTTAAAATTCCTGAGCTAGGTAGTGGATATAATGTGGTAACACAACTGAACTTGGATACACAAAGTATGGCTCCGCGTAGCGTTTTCTTTGCTGTTTAACAGTTGTTAACCCCTGGAAATAGATCATCTAAAGATAGGGGATAACTACTGGAAGAGCACTCTACTATTTTGAGTGTGCGGTGCGCCGTCCTTTGTCCATGAAACTCCAAGGGAATATCATTATCCGCACCCCTTGCCGTACCAAAAACCGCATCAGGTCTCCAAGGTTAGCAGCCTCTGGTCTTTAGACTAAAGTAGTTAAGGGAAGTCGGCAAATTAGATCCGTAACTTCGGAAGAAGGATTGGCTCTGAGAGCTGGGTGTTAAGGAGCTTAAGCTAGAAATTATGTTTCTGGATAATTTGTTTCTTTGACGCAAGTCAGAGTAATATGTTATACTAGACGTTGTTTCATGGCATCTGCAACTTCTCACATGAAACAGCTATCTCAGAACTGGAGCGGACAAGAGGAATCCGACTGTTTAATTAAAACAAAGCATTGCGATGGCCTTGATTGGCGTTGACGTAATGTGATTTCTGCCCAGTGCTCTGAATGTCAACGTGGTGAAATTCAACTAAGCGCGGGTAAACGGCGGGAGTAACTATGACTCTCTTAAGGTAGCCAAATGCCTCGTCATCTAATTAGTGACGCGCATGAATGGATTAACGAGATTCCTACTGTCCCTAACTACTATCTAGCGAAACCACAGCCAAGGGAACGGGCTTGGATAAGTCAGCGGGGAAAGAAGACCCTGTTGAGCTTGACTCTAGTTTGACTTTGTGAAACGACTTGAAAGGTGTAGAATAAGTGGGAGTCGCAAGACAGCCTTGAAATACCACTACTTTCAATGTCGTTTTACTTAATCCGTGACATTGAAACTTACTAACGTAAGGTTTTGCTTTAAGGCACTTAGTGCTGATCAAAGTGGATGACATAGTCAGATGGGGAGTTTGGCTGGGGCGGTACATCTGTTAAACAACAACGCAGGTGTCCTAAGGCGAGCTCAATGAGAACAGAAATCTCATGTTGACCAAAAGGGGAAAAGCTCGCTTGATTTTGATTTTCAGTACGAATACAAACTGTGAAAGCATGGCCTATCGATCCTTTAGATCTGAGAAGTTTTCAGCTAGAGGTGCCAGAAAAGTTACCACAGGGATAACTGGCTTGTGGCAGCCAAGCGTTCATAGCGACGTTGCTTTTTGATCCTTCGATGTCGGCTCTTCCTATCATTGAGGATGCAGAAGTCCCAAAGTGTCGGATTGTTCACCCGTTAATCAGGGAACGTGAGCTGGGTTTAGACCGTCGCGAGACAGGTTAGTTTTATCCTACTGATGATAGTTTTGTTACAGTAATCCAGCTTAGTACGAGAGGAACTGCTGGTTCAGGTACTTGGTAATGCAGCTAATTGATCAATTAGTGCTGCAAAGCTAACACCTGCTCAGTAAAGACTGAACGCCTCTAAGTCCGAACTGATGCTGAACACAAAGCCCTCCAGCGCTTCCACTTGTATCTGTCAAAAGATATTTTACGAATTGCCAAAACACCACTTTATAGTGGAAAACAATATCCGACGAGTGGTTGCGATACATCTTATGCAGACTACATAAACGGGTTTAGGTATTGTAAGCATGAGAGCAGACTTAGCTCTGCGATCTGCTGAGATTCAGCCTTTAATCTATCGATGTGTTTGCTTTCTATACAATGCCTAGAGTATAACAACACATGAAGCAATATATAATTTCTAAAGTGAATTCAATATCAATTCATTAACAAAATTTTGTAGCTTAACAACTATGATAATTCTCAAAAATTCTTGACTAAACCATAATTTTAAATTACTAGTTTTTCTTCTTACATAAATTAAAAGATAAACGTTATGAGTTTGAATTGATTTTGATAAAGATTGAAAAAATACTCATGTCCTTATAGCACGAAAATAAGATTAAAAAAAAACCCTTGCTATTGATTTTCTAAAGACTTTTCAATTATTAAGTACAAAATTGACGCATGACTATCATCCATCTCTGGGTATTTTATTTTTATGATTGGATTGAAATTTCAATCTTGACATCAATATTATTAACTTTCAATCCAGATTATTGATGAAAATATTATGAAAGTTGTCATTTATACTAACATATAAATTTATTTGTATACATGTACGAAGCTGATTATGCATTGCATAATTGTA
>CAXBTC010000007.1:0-2500 GCA_963978555.1 Galerucella nymphaeae | reverse complement strand
TTGCCTGATCTCTCTATCCCGTCTTGAAACACGGACCAAGGAGTCTAACTCAAGTGCGAGTGCAAAGGTGTTAAACCTACGCGCGTAATGAAAGTAATTTGTCGAGATATTTGCATCGACGTCCGGCTAACAAGCTGAGATTGAGCATTTGGGTTAGGACCCGAAAGATGGTGAACTATGCCTGAGTAGGGTGAAGCCAGGGGAAACTCTGGTGGAGGCTCGTAGCGATACTGACGTGCAAATCGTTCGTCAAACTTGGGTATAGGGGCGAAAGACTAATCGAACCATCTAGTAGCTGGTTCCCTCCGAAGTTTCCCTCAGGATAGCTAGAGTTAGTACAGTTGCATCAGGTAAAGCTAATGATTAGAGGCATCGGGAGCACACCGCTTTCGACCTATTCTCAAACTTTGAATGGATGCGAGTTGCTAATTGCTTAATTGAATTAGCGAGATAAATGATAACTCTTAGTGGGCCATTTTTGGTAAGCAGAACTGGCGATGAGGGATGCTCCTAACGTTGAGATAAGGTGCTCAAATCTCGCTCATTAGATACCATAAAAGGTGTTAGTTCATATAGACAGCAGGACGGTGGTCATGGAAGTTGAAATCCGCTAAGGAGTGTGTAAGAACTCACCTGCCGAATGAACCAGCCCTGAAAATGGATAGCGCTCAAGCGAGATACCGATACTCAACCATCACGGCAATTCTGTTTCGTGATGAGTAGGAGGGCGTAGAGGTTGTTTTGAAGCGTGAAGCGTAAGCTCTCGTGGAACAGCCTTTAGTGCAGATCTTGGTGGTAGTAGCAATTATTCAAATGAAACTTTTGAAGACTGAAGCGGAGTAGGGTTCCATGTGAACAGTAATTGGACATGGGTTAGCCGGTCCTAAGGAAGAGATTTGTTTCTTCTAGAAGAGCAATGCTCTAATTTCCGAAAGGGAATCAGGTTAAAATTCCTGAGCTAGGTAGTGGATATAATGTGGTAACACAACTGAACTTGGATACACAAAGTATGGCTCCGCGTAGCGTTTTCTTTGCTGTTTAACAGTTGTTAACCCCTGGAAATAGATCATCTAAAGATAGGGGATAACTACTGGAAGAGCACTCTACTATTTTGAGTGTGCGGTGCGCCGTCCTTTGTCCATGAAACTCCAAGGGAATATCATTATCCGCACCCCTTGCCGTACCAAAAACCGCATCAGGTCTCCAAGGTTAGCAGCCTCTGGTCTTTAGACTAAAGTAGTTAAGGGAAGTCGGCAAATTAGATCCGTAACTTCGGAAGAAGGATTGGCTCTGAGAGCTGGGTGTTAAGGAGCTTAAGCTAGAAATTATGTTTCTGGATAATTTGTTTCTTTGACGCAAGTCAGAGTAATATGTTATACTAGACGTTGTTTCATGGCATCTGCAACTTCTCACATGAAACAGCTATCTCAGAACTGGAGCGGACAAGAGGAATCCGACTGTTTAATTAAAACAAAGCATTGCGATGGCCTTGATTGGCGTTGACGTAATGTGATTTCTGCCCAGTGCTCTGAATGTCAACGTGGTGAAATTCAACTAAGCGCGGGTAAACGGCGGGAGTAACTATGACTCTCTTAAGGTAGCCAAATGCCTCGTCATCTAATTAGTGACGCGCATGAATGGATTAACGAGATTCCTACTGTCCCTAACTACTATCTAGCGAAACCACAGCCAAGGGAACGGGCTTGGATAAGTCAGCGGGGAAAGAAGACCCTGTTGAGCTTGACTCTAGTTTGACTTTGTGAAACGACTTGAAAGGTGTAGAATAAGTGGGAGTCGCAAGACAGCCTTGAAATACCACTACTTTCAATGTCGTTTTACTTAATCCGTGACATTGAAACTTACTAACGTAAGGTTTTGCTTTAAGGCACTTAGTGCTGATCAAAGTGGATGACATAGTCAGATGGGGAGTTTGGCTGGGGCGGTACATCTGTTAAACAACAACGCAGGTGTCCTAAGGCGAGCTCAATGAGAACAGAAATCTCATGTTGACCAAAAGGGGAAAAGCTCGCTTGATTTTGATTTTCAGTACGAATACAAACTGTGAAAGCATGGCCTATCGATCCTTTAGATCTGAGAAGTTTTCAGCTAGAGGTGCCAGAAAAGTTACCACAGGGATAACTGGCTTGTGGCAGCCAAGCGTTCATAGCGACGTTGCTTTTTGATCCTTCGATGTCGGCTCTTCCTATCATTGAGGATGCAGAAGTCCCAAAGTGTCGGATTGTTCACCCGTTAATCAGGGAACGTGAGCTGGGTTTAGACCGTCGCGAGACAGGTTAGTTTTATCCTACTGATGATAGTTTTGTTACAGTAATCCAGCTTAGTACGAGAGGAACTGCTGGTTCAGGTACTTGGTAATGCAGCTAATTGATCAATTAGTGCTGCAAAGCTAACACCTGCTCAGTAAAGACTGAACGCCTCTAAGTCCGAACTGATGCTGAACACAAAGCCCTCCAGCGCTTCCACTTGTATCTGTCAAAAG
>CAXBTC010000006.1:0-24359 GCA_963978555.1 Galerucella nymphaeae | reverse complement strand
AATGTTGTAAAAGATAAGCTGCAGTCTGATTTGCTGAAAGATCCGATAGAATTCTACAAGAGGTTGCATGAAGAAGACGCGTTCAATTATTACGACTCTTTAGTCGGATTACAAGATTTTTACGAAACCTCAATCTGCGAAGAGAAATACCTTGCCGTACGTTCATTGTATTCCGACCAGAAGCAATTATGCGGCTTGAATGACTTATCATTGTACGACGATTTGCTCATAGAAAATGTAGTTCTACAAAAACAACGAATTACTATCTCTGATATTGACGAAAAATGGGAGAGCAAAACATCTAGTTCCGATAAACTGAAGAAAAGTAAAGATATCGAATTATCACAGTACAGTCGGAAAATTGACTCAAAGCCGTCGCTACAAGAAGAAAGCGAAGTTGAATCAGAAGAAGAAACATCTATTTATAGGCCAGTTACTGGCACAAAAGCTCCTGACACTGTTACCACAAAGTTTGCTGAGCTATTTGCTGCAGCCAAGACAAAATTCTCCCAAGCTACTGATACACAAATCATCAATTTCAAGGGCGACTTTGATCCTGGTGTGGGTAGACATGGTGTTATATATGACAAAGATACTGGTGAAATTAGCACCTCTGGTATTTGGTATGAAAACAAACGCTGGGGCAAGGGCTTGACAGTATTCAAAGATTTCGATAACATTAAATGGAAATTTGAGGGTGAATTCGCTGCAGATCAATTTTTGAACGGATCTTTGAGCATATGCGACGCTAGCTCAGTTATAAACAAAAAAGTAGACCCAGAATCTCAAAGCATCTATGACAAGTTCAGTATCTTGCAATACACAGGCGAATTCTATTTACCACAGGTTGCTACACATGAATTTCAAACTAACATAGAGCGTAAGCTGAGTTATGATACTTTCCAAGATTCTTCAATACCACCTTGTTATATCGATGCTTTATGGAACAAGACTATTTCTAGACCTAAAAAAGAAGAAGATGCAATAATAGATATACCACGATCGATATCAGCTGGTGCAGATGCTACAACGCTGAATGCAACAGTAGAATTGGCCAATGACTTATACAATATCGAGATCAAAGGTATACGCTCAGAAGCTCTAGCACAGAAAAAACAAGAATTCGTGCCTGTAGATAGAAACGGCATCACTATTAAGGTACCTCGAGATAAAGCAGCAGAATATGAAGCTGAATCCAGTATTCACATGCAACATTACTCTAAGTGGACAAACATCCTAACCCCAGAAAGAGTTGGTATTGAATCTTTATCTTTGTTGTTGGCTCGAGGAAGAGCGTTGTTTTATGATGGCACAATATATGAGGGTGAATTCCGTAATGGTTTGCCGAATGGATCAGGTATTCTATTTGACTCGCAAAGTAACCTTGTTATTTATGGGCAATTCACAAATGGAAGACCAGATGGGTACTGTCATGTCTATCAACTGAGTAAATCAGATCTCAAACCGACATTCGACTACTGGGGTGAGTTTGTTGACTCAAATCGCACAGGAAAAGGAACTTATAAAACTATGGATAACAAAGTGGTCATTGAGGGCAGTTTCAAAGATAATAAGTTGCATGGTACTAATTGCTTTATTGAGATCAATACAACTCAGTCTGGAGAAGCACCATCTCATGCATATAAACAGTATTATGGCGCAGTTGAAAATAATCGTTTCCACGGTAAAGGTGAATACCATTGGGGTGATGGATATTATTTTGTTGGTACATTTGCTAACGGTCTGAGAAAAGACGGAATTGTATATAATTCTGAGGATCAAGTAGTATACAACGGTCACTTTGAAAATGATATCATGCACGGCAGAGGCTCATATCTTTGTGGTGATAATTTGAGGTATCAAGGTGAAATACATCACGCTAAAAGACAAGGTATTGGTCAGTTGGAAACTATACACGGGGAAGTTATTTATGAAGGAATGTGGTACAATGACTTGCCCAATGGAAGAGGAACTTACTATACATCAGATGGTGTATACGACGGTGAACTCAAGAATGGGCTACGACACGGAAAAGGTACCTTCACTTTCAAAGATGCAAGTGGAACTGAGAGATATTATACAGGAAACTGGGTGAATGATAAACCGGAGGGAGTTGGGACATATACAAGCTCCACTGGTGAATGTATGACATTGAAATTCATTGATGGCAACGTTGATCCTTCATCATTGAAAGCATATAAATCTGGTTTATGCGGCAAAACACCAACTCTGGACGATGACTTCAGTGTAGTCCCAACAAATTTTAGTTCGTTGCCAGCAAAGAATTCTGCTGCAGATCATAACGTGCATGTCACTGTCCAAGAGCAAATTCATTCACTCTCTTCTATAGCTATAGATGATTACTACACCCGACCGACAACAACAACAGATCCAGTTCAGTATCAACAGTATCTTGAGACATTACTTGAAGTATTTGATAGACTGAACAAGGAAATTGTACCTAACGAATCGCTAGTAAGAAAAAGAGGCATCAAAACCCATGAACTTATCCACGCGGATGATGCAGCGACAACAGACCGGGAAGCTAAAAGTTATCAAATTAGAGTTTGTAGTGCTGATAAATTACTGGACACCTCGTCAGTACGTAAATTGCATCCTTACTGTAAGGTGCAACTGGGCACAGTGACTCTAAGGACCAAACCTATCAATTCTGCAGGATCTAACCCCCAGTGGAACGAGACATTGCGTTTCTCACCAGTTCACGCCTCAAAAGCAATATTTGAAGTATGGGATAAGCAACCGTTAGGCTCGGACCTATTCGTCGGATCCTGTATTTTGGACTTGAACACACTGGAAGTTGGCAGCGATACAGATTTTAAGTTGACATTAACAAAGACAACCCGAGACCTCGTGAAAAGAGATGCTGGTGTATTGTTTCTACGTATCAAGACAAGTGATGTGATAGCGCAGGAGACAACTAAAGATGATTCATCGACAGAAAAACAGTGCTCATTGACAGTCCATAGCACGCTGATTGAGCAGTTGGAATTAGACTCAGTCATATCTGTGTTGGTAACGTTCGCTAATCGAACTCAATCCAGTGAAGCCGTAACAGTTACAGCCTTACCGCATGTGTGTGATACTGAATTTACAATACCATACAATAAAAGCTGTTTGAGCACACCCTTGAAGTAAGTTAATGCATATACAAAAACCTGTGTTGATTCAACTCATTAATACATATTTTCTGTATTGCAGGATTGAAATTGTGCTGCATACAGCTGATGATGAAAACAAGATCATTGGAACTTCCCATACTAAATTAGTGAGTCTAAATAGATCACAACTAACCTTAAGCAAATATGATAAGACATCGCATCTAGATACGACCGTTGGATATGTCAATGTATCAATATCTACATAAAGTTGAAAAATAGAGTTTTTATTGAATTTATTTTGATCTTGAAGAGATCCAAGAGTGTTAAAGATAATATTTTTTTTCTAGTGCATGTAAGCATTAAAGAGTGGTCATACTGTAACTTTATTACAAAAAGTGGTTGAGAATCAGACTTCTACAATATACTACCTTTAAATTTGACAATGAAATTTTTCTTAGCAACTCTCTCTTTATTTGTATGCATTGCTCAAGCTAAAGAAAAACGGTATCTGAAAGGACTAGAGCGTAGAACTCAGGATGTATCTAGTGCTCTATCGTCCTTTATCGACCAATACATCAAGAGAGTCACTACCACAACCACACTAGCCCCTACCATAATAAGCCATCATGATGTTGCTCAAGCTATCAGCAAGATCATTGATCCAAATAATTCTGCAGGATTTGGTCAAAATTTAGCTGAAGTTACTCTCAAGATCAACAACACCGCCACAACAACACCAACTGTCAATTCTGTTGTTTATGTCCAATCTCAAGTCCCTGAACCCCTAGCTCCGGTAAATGTCACAGAAGTCACACTCAAAATGAATACTACACAAACAAGCACGCCAGATGTTTCACCCGTTGTTATTTATCACGCTGCCGTCCCCGAAACAACCCCAAGCGTTATTCAATATCAAGTCAAAACTCAACTGACGACCGTGCCGATAATTGCAGCTATTGAGTCTAGGCTGCCTGAAACCACGACAACTACTCAGCCGCCAATCATTCCTACCGTAGACCCTGATATCCCTATAGACGGCTTAATAATAAAAGACGGAATCACTAAGTTGTGCAAAATATTTATAAAACAATTAGACGAAAATAATGTGCAAATCATAACACCGTTTAATATATTTTTAACTCGCAAATTTGATTTAGTTCCAGAAAGTGAATTCATTTATCACGAGCCTCACTTCCATCATCGCTATGGCAGAAAAATGTATGATATTATCAATGGTAAAGATGTTGCCAAGTATATTTCGACTCCAGAGGGAAATATAGGATTTCTCGTGTAATTTATGAGATTTTCAAATATTATTTTTTTTTTACCATGTGCAGTGAACTACTTTTTTGTACACAGTAAGTTTTCTGGGTGTACAGTTGTTCATCTATTTAGATTATAAACTATTTATATAGAATATATTTATAACTGATCAACTTCATTTTACTTCTGTATTTGCCTCCTATGTATATTGATCCTGAATCCGTTTTTGATCAGTAATATCACCATGACATGGGAAAATGTTATATATAATAACCTGGTCAAGAAAATTCTAGAGATTGATCATATTTCTGACACTGACAAACTAAAGACGCAAATCTATTTGGAGAATGACCATTTGAACATGTAAGACTTCTATGAAAAAAATATTCTCTAAGTGCAGCTCCATACAAGCGCAGACATATAAATTACTCAAAGTCAAAACAAATGCTATTTATGAAGATCTGAAGCTCATCGCTGAGACCATTTTTCTTTTTAAAAGGGAATAGTATCTTTTTTTGCGGTCTCCGGTCTATTCACAAAGAAAAAAGAGATTTGACTGTACTTCATATGAGTTTCGTGTGAATACATAATCATACTATGTAAACTTACAAAATCTTGATGCTTAATTTCTGTGGTACTACAATTCCTTTGTCATTTACAACCGCACCACAATATTGTAATACATACCTGTTGAGAATGTCATATACAAAAATTTCTTATATACCTTTTCAAGTCGGAGGCTGTCAATTTATAGTCATGCTTTTTTAAGGCTTGTTCCAACATATATGTTAAAATGCCTATGAGTATAGTTATTAAAGTATATGAAGTATATACAGAATTGTTCAATATAAATATTACAACGCGGATCACTATACAATCATATATTCATTTAAAGCCTTGCTTACCCATTTTCTTGCCATCCACAACGGTCTCGTAAGCATTGGAGTCGTCAGTACATGTTGTAATCATAAACATAGAATTCCTGAAATTTTCATCAGTTGAGTCATTTGAAATATCAGGTACGTCAATATCAATTTCTAATTGCAAATCTGGTACTAAGTGTCGAATGCGCGTTAAAATCAGAGCTAAATCAAAGAATCGCGGTATGATCTCGGAATTAGTATGAAGCGTGTTTTGATGGGAAGCCTTATACTTCTCAATATCGACAGCTTTTGTTAATTTCTTTATGTTGTCTTTAGACGTATATGTTCCAAAATTTGTAACAATTGTAGCTACAGCTCGCTCTGGTAGTTTTTGTATGTATCTCATGATTGATGTTACTGGTAAAACAGACAAAGTTAAAGAGTCTTTTTTCTGTTTCGATACTTTCACAAAGTCTACGGGTAAGTAGCATAAAGTATCACCTTCTTTTTCACCTATTAAAATTTGAGTATAATTCACAACTATTACCACTTGGTTTCTTTTGAGTCAAATTTTTGTCTTTATTCATGAATCTTTGTGGTATAAGTCCTCCTGCTCCTAGGATGATCAGAACAACCCGATCACCAGGTTGGATGTCTGAAACCAACCAACATAGAGAACGTTGAATATTTTTTTTGGAAGGAGATCGATGCGGTTTTTTCATTGTTGTATCCACAGTTATTTCGTGAGCATCTACATATTTATCCGGATTGTCTCTATACACACGCGCTTCTGATAATATTTTTAGGTTACTCTTAGTCCAGCCAAAATGTTTCAAGATATCTATCCAGCGAAGAAGATCATATTCACAGCCTGTTAGGGGATAAGATTTACCAACAAGAAATGCTTCCATTGTTGGGTTATCATTTTGAATATATCTTAACAAATTGGATTGGCGGTAGACTGCTGATATAATCAATGCTTTCTTGGGAACTTCTGTATATCTTGAGTTCGAGGAAACA
Organism: Galerucella nymphaeae; assembly: GCA_963978555.1. Taxonomy (NCBI): domain Eukaryota; kingdom Metazoa; phylum Arthropoda; class Insecta; order Coleoptera; family Chrysomelidae; genus Galerucella; species Galerucella nymphaeae. The sequence goes on along the minus strand of CAXBTC010000006.1, from coordinate 18,094 downwards.
GGATAAGCTCGGATTGATCTATAGCCTGATCCATATAAATCTTTACTTATGTCGACGCCCGACGACGAGTAGTTACTATATTTTTCACCACTTCTCTGTTTCACATGAGAGGAGCTTCCATGCTTTGCAATTACACCGCGACGTCTACTTATGCCATCTTTACTTTTTCTTTCATAGGAGCCTCTACTTGCGACAGAGTGATGATGAAGCCCATAAAAGTCTTGACTTTGATCATCATTATATCTGTTATAATTATCTGTATATCCACATGTTGATTCATCTTCTGTATGTATATTTGGATTATCGTGACATGGAGGTATTTCAACTTCATCCTCAGACTCACCTGCATCTTCTTGAGTATCTGGTACAAGATTAATTCCGCTGGAAGCCGATAGTCTACTCCTACACGATCTTTTATCCTTGTGCAAAGTATCTTGAGCTTCATTAAGCAATTCATCTTCATTTAATGACTTCAGCAATGACTCAGATTGCCTTCCAGTCGCATCACTTGTACTCTCTCTTGATTCTTGTTGATTCGTGTCATTTAGAGGACCTTTTTTTTCTTCAGTGACATCAAAACTTTCAGAATCTCGTTGATCATCTGATACACTTATCTGAGACTTCACATCCAGTATTTGAGACTTTACAATATGGAGGTTATCTTGCAACGTTTCTAGCGATTCTATACTTGTTGACAATAAGCTGTCCAAATATGCATTGATACATCTTGAATACCAAGAAATGATAGCTTTATTTTCTGATTTCTCTAAGTCAGCGTATAATTCTTTATATTTAGTATGTATTGTCTCATTCAAGTGATCATCTTTGCTTGTGTCAATCAATGATTTAAAGTCATCAGAATCCTTCATCACATTCAACATATTTTGTTTGAATTGAGTATAACTACCTTTCTCAAGCAATTGGACTCTGTTATTATGCGCATCATCTAAAAGCTTCGACTTGTGAGATTTGTTGACTTTTACTTTAGAGAATAATTTGGAGAACTGTTGTACATATGCCTCCTTATACTGTTCTATATATGTTAAAGAATATATGAGATATAGATGTTGAACTATGCTCAAGTGCTGCTTGTGTATACTCTTCAAATCATACTGATCTACATTTTCAACATCATCTAATGGTATACTATATAGACCGAAAACCCCTTTGATTGTTTCGGATAATCTGCTATTTTTTGCAACTACATCAGAACATTTTTTGCGCAAAAGAGTTTCTTCAGTCGCTAAGTCTTCATTAATTTTTGAAATCTCTTCAATCTTTAATTGTAAGATTTTTTCTGCCTCAAGATTTTTGTTTAGAATTTTTGCTGCTTCTTCTTCTTTCGCATGAAAGGGCTGTATGATTCTTTTAATCAAATCTATCGCATGGTTTTTCTGGGACTGTGTATCTGCTATCGCTGGCTTGAAGATAATGCTTACACAATCGACCACAGACTGCAATAATTCGTCATTTTCGTTTTCAGCCAATTTTCCAACTCTAGTAGTACGTCTTGAATGTATTTGAAGTGCAATTCCTTCTCAGCCATTTCATTTTTCATATATGAAAATTGATCTGTAACATCATTTAGGTTTTCAAAAGTGAATTCTGTAGAGCACTTGTTATCTGTACCATAGTTTAAGAATGAAACAACTGCACTGAATAGATTTTTCATGTTGTCATTTATACATTCATTTTCTATTTTTGCTGTGATGTCAGCTCCTTTATCCTCCACGGCTGATAGTTGATCAGATGACAATACCTCTATGCTGTTCTCTATTAAAACTGGATCAGCAGCGGCGACTTTTTCATTCGAATCAGAACTACAAAAAGGTTTGCTCAATAGTCCGTCAGACTCCGCAAGATCCAATAAAGGTTCAACAACTTGATCTGTCTGATTGACACCTTTTTGCATCAACGCAAATTTACAATTCAAATAATCCTCATAGCATGAGCATAATTTACACGAGTCACAATGAAGCGATGAATAATTTTGCATCACAGATAGGAAAGGTTTGAATTCAGTCTCAAGTGACCTTGCGATTTGCAAAACTTCTTCCCAAGAGTCAAATACTTCCACAGAGCTCATTAATGATATATCACATGATGAAAATTTAGAACTGAGTGCACACAACTCCTTCCCAAGCTTTGCTATTTTCTCCGACCATTGTCTATTCGAATCGGAGCAATCAATATCGTTGTTCGTGCCGGTTGTTTTCGGCTCAAGTTCCGTGTCTAGCACTTCATCTGATTTGTATTAAACTTAATGTAAACTAGAAATTTTAAAACTAAGCTGTCAAATATTTATATAAACGTTTACACGCATATGAGTGTGAGTGAAGCCATCTATATGGGTAAGTATATTCATACATATAAGTACATATATAATATATATATATATATATGAATATATATATATATAAAACTGAATATATGAATGAATTTATATTGATGCTAAGTTAATGCTTTCTACCATTGATTTCTTTTTTTTCTTCATCAATGATAGTTGGGGTGATCTCAATGCAAACTTCCGAAAATCGACTTAGACCTTTTCTAGAAAAGCGAATCCTAACTTTATCATAAAACTGTTGATACTCGAGATTTAAAGCAGAATCTAAATTCCCTTGCAAAGCGTTTGCACCATTCTGATCATCAGGATTCTCTAAGAGATTGAACAAAGTTTTTAAAGTTGAGACAAATGCTCTTGTTTGTTGATCCAACTTCATTTGTGTAGCTGCATTCAAATTTGAAAGCTGTGCTTCAAAATTTGGTATAGTCTGCACTGATTTGTTCTCTAGCTCAACCTTATGTTCAGCGGTAATTTTGAAGGAGTCAAACGAATCTGATGCATGAGAAAGGTGGTCAGATTGTGAATTGCCGACACTTGCGTAAATCGAGTTCTCTTGTGACTCATGTTCTTTCAATGCATTTGTATTCGGAGCACGTGGGTCTGAGACCTCAGTTTTGAAATTTAAAATGGAATCTCTAACTTTACAAAGATCTGTAAGTATACGATCAGAAATCTCATCATTGTACTCGTTTGCAGGCGATAAACATGAGACTATTTGTTCTAGCGTTCTAGAAACTTTCTCTTTAAGCTTCATATTTTTCTCAGTTTCAACTTTACAGGGAATATCAGCAGTTGATTGTGTCTTATCTTTCACGTTGACTTTTGGATCTGCTTGTATCTCGGTCGATTTTCCTTCAATTGGTCTTGACTGTTCAAGCCTTCGTATTTCTGTTTTTAATGCATGATTCTCTTCTGCTTGTTTCTGCACCCTTCTTTGAAAGCTTTCTGCAAACGCCTTCACTTCTGCTACGGTCGTACAACCTGTAAGATCATATAGAGCCGTGCTGAAAGTAGCCATCTCCTTGTTCTCTTTTCTCAAGTTCAAAATCTGCGCATTTTGATCTGACACTTTGAATTCTAGATTTTTATTTTCATTTCTCAGTTTTTCCATTTCCTCCGAATTATCCTTGGTCATGTTTAGATTGTCCATATTTTTTTGTACCTGCATTTTAATTACACTGAATTTTTTTTGAGCTTCTTTCTTCTCTAAAGCCCTAGATTTAATTTGTTCATCAAGCGTTTGTGTATATTTTTCAAGCTTCTCGAATTTCTTCTCGCTGTCCGCATATTTCAACACATTTTTCTTTTCATCCTGTGTGATACTATCAGATCGTTGTTCAGATGATTCCCCCTGTCTCACAAGGTCATTATACTTTTCTCCACCCTTCGAGGCTTTCAATACAACTTCTTCTTCTTTTTCTACAATATCTCTAGACAGCTGCTCATGGCTTTTTGGAACTCTTTCAAGTCCCTCAGACTTCCTCTCATTCTCCTCATCCCTGGTAACATTTTTATCTTCTTCCTCTGCAATATTATTTAAGCGCTGTTCAGATATTTTTGACGAAATGTCGAGCTTTTCGGACTTCATTTTGTTCCCATCAGCTTTAATAAAATTTTTCTTTTCTTTCTCCTCAAGTCCTTTCGCCATTGTTCCGGCATATCTAACTGTGCTTCGAGCTCTTTAGGTTCTTTTTGTCTTCCTCTGTTTTTAGATCAGTCTTATTTTCTTTACTTGAGATGCTGCTGAGTTCCTGCTCTGATCCCTTCAAGCAAATATTGATTCCTATTGCCTCAGTCTGATGATCGAATTGACTCGATTTACTCTCGGCTGCTTCAATAACGTGACCGCCAGATGATTCTCTGTCATGCTTAGTTTTGTTCATAGCAGCAGACTGTGGACTGGCATTATTTCCGCTAAGTTTCCTTGATTCAAACAAAGAACCGTGCTTCAAGCTTTCGTTGACACTTTGAGGTGTGTCAAAATCGAACTTATTAGATCTGGAACTAGGAGAATTTGCTGTGCAACTCTGCAGTTGATGCTCGATGAATTTTAACAATGAATTAGTTGTTTCAGATTGGTTTATTTTTTTCTTTATTTCTGTGATGAAGCCATGAATTGAGGTCTGAAGTTTCCTGTCGAATGCTGAAGCATTATCAGCCAGTTTTTCGCGAAGCTTATCTATTTCTAAATCTCGTGATTTAATACTTTCTTGCAAGCTTCTAATATGCGGCTGCCTATCTGCTGCATAGACAAAATCATGATGCCCATTGGATGTTACAATGCGATTATTAGGGATATACAGCTCAAAATCAATATATTCCTCCAAGTCGCTCGACATATCACAATTTGATGATTGATCTGAAGAGCTAGGAGCAGTGTGAAAAAAAATATCAGCGACGTCATCGTTGTCGTCTTCATATTCTGGTACTTTCTCATCTGAAAAATATTTCTTGGGGGAATTATTGAGCAACATTCCTTTTTTTTTGACATCAGCTCTTCAAAAGTCGCAAATAACAATAGCTCTCAGCGCCTTGCTTTTGTCATTGATCTTGTATGCGAATCTGATGAATCAAGCCAATTACATGATTTTAACCGAAGAAGCTGTACCTTTAAATTTTTAGTCAAACTCAAACTTGACGAACAGTGACGAAAGGATGGTGATAAGTATTGCAAACAATCTTAAATCATTTTATATAATATATATGCAGAAAAATCATAGCAGCTTCAAATTCATAGTCCTTGAACTTTCACACTTTTCCTGAGTTTAGGCTTTTCGTTCACCCAAATAAATGTAGAACATCTAGATTCTGCATCATTGATTCGTCCTTGAGGCAAGACGCAAGACCAGAATAGCCTTCCAAATGAAGGCTTGTCTTTTTTCACCTTTCGCTGTACGCAAGGAAGACTATAGAGAAAATAATTTAATCAAAGGTTTTCAATACCTGTGTCCTTTGCAGAGGGGCGCACTTTCAATAGTATCCAGATATAATTGTTGCTCTTTTTGACTCAAAAATGCAATTTTGGCTAAAAGCTGTCCTTGCGTGAGACCAAAGCTATAAAGCTTCTCTTTAGATTGATGCATGTATCTTTCTTCTTGAAGTTGGAACGAATTTGCACTGTTCATTGATATGATTGCAATTTGCTTTGAAATATCTATTTCCTTTGAGGGGCCCAAGTGTTTATTCACCTGTGCTTCAAAATCTGGCGAAAGAGCTTCAACTTTAAAGTCGCTAACGCTATTAATAATTTTCGACGGTAAGAGCAAGGCGACAAAGGAACTAGATTTGTACGATTGACTCATATAGCTCGTTAAAAGACATAAAAGCACACGGCTTTTTTCTTGTATTTTTGAAAAATGTTCACTAAAATCACAAGTTGCCACACAGCCTGAAGTAGATGTGTCAGAACCTATATTTTGGAGTAATGAGCATCCTTCATGTAATATTTTGAATTTCTGCTTGTATCGCGCCTTCTGCATCTGTATACTATAGGCCAAGAAATGAATACAGAATATCCACGGAAATCCATCCAGAGTTTCTAAGGCTTCTGCAAAGCTAGATTTTGATAGACCTTGACTCGCTGTGTCAGCTTTGACGTTATTGTAAATAGTGTTCATTAAAGGTATGAATAATTTTGAAGGATGAATCATTATGTTATCTTTCCAGAAAAACAAATGATATGCTTTTTTCATTTGTGTCTGAATTAAAATATCTTGAGTCGCACAAATTTGATGCTTTGTGATATATGAAACCAGAACGGATGATTCTAGGTTTTGCTCGGTCACAATATATCTTTCTGCTCTTTTTTGAATGGGACAATACATAGAATAAACTTTTTAAAGTATTCACTCAAAGATTGTGTAGAACATTCGATTAAATTTTCAGTGGAACCAGCAGCGATACGAAATTCACTTTGATTCTCATCTGCTCGATACTTTTGTAAATTTTCAGTTAAGGAATCCATCAACGTTTTTTGTCTTAAGCTTGAGCCTTTCAAAAACTTGGCGCACAAAAGCGGTACAGGGCTAGAATTCTTACGACACGTAAATAACTTATCAAGATCAACAGTGACGGAAATAGGGCAATGGTCACTTTTCTCCTAAAGGACGTGATGATAAAGGACTTTTCTCAGATAAAACTTTATCTATCGCCTCTTACCGCATGCATAGAATGGATTGCACTTTTCGTGATACTTTCTGAAGCAATCAGCTCGACAGAGACCAATATAAAATCTATCCTACTTCCAGTATTTGTCATCTTTGCTCCAGTTGCCTGACATGCAATTCGCAATCATAATACATTTGCACGAACTTGATTCCAGCATGTGAATTGCTCTTTTGTGTTTGGGTGAAAATGACTGAATGAGTCGATCAAATTACAATCTTCCATCATGAATCTGTTAGATCACAATCAGTATATTTCACACATTGCTGTTTAATTGAGCATTTTGTACATATTCTCAATATAACGACGTACGCAGTACGCAAATGTACTAGGAGGCGAGAAAATAGAACACTTTTCTCAAAAAATTGCTGTACATGAATAAAAACAAAGTTAAGTCTAGATCTCGAAAGCAAGCTTTATTTATGTCGCTTTATGCATTTTACAAGAAGTCTTAACCTCATTTGGTCGATGAACGGCAATGCTTCTCTGCTTGCTGCCCAGTTATCTTCATAGTCGCAGAAAATTTGAACATTCATATCCCCGACGACCATAAGAGGTACATGATTAGCATTCTGACAAATTCAATCAGTAATATTCAAGTCAAACCTGTGTTTCTACGAAGCTGAAATTCTCTGGAGTAAGAGTCTCGTATGTTGAATAATCACTGAGCTCTCTCAAGCAAATGTGAAGAGCGCTAATGAAGCATGTCACATTCTATATCTTTCAGTTGTGAGTATACGGAAAGCATTCGTATCGTTGTAATAAATCAGTATTATATTCACAATGAACTGAATTAAAGCATCAACGTTCTAAGCAGGTATACATGTAAACATGACCAGAATCAAGTCATACCAATGAAATGCTGCTTTCATTGTGAGTCTCTCAATAACCAATTTATTTTCCTGGTCATATTGAATAGCTGGTGCGTAGATATTCAAAAGGAGAGATTTTCCACAATGCAAAATTATAGTGCGACCTTCTTCATCCAACTGATTACCTAAAATAATGAACGCTAGGTAAATTTACCCTAGAAGCACATGAGTGCACAGCCTCAAGGAATTTTATGACGAATTCTGACTTCTCCTTATTACTATTATCAGCATGGGATTCCCGGCTTAACAACGCATATATGAGAGCATCAGTGGATGACATTGAATGGTTTAGTAGGGCCTGGTCGCTAACTTGTATGTAGATTCGAGAGTTTTTGGTGTCATTAACCATATTTATTCGCGATAGTTTCAAAAGTTTTGTCATGATCTTCATAATATTGTAAATGTATTCAGGGAACCTGCTTGCAAAAAACCCATCGTCATACATTTTCAAGCGAGTAATAAGACGACGGACTGCCCATGATACACCAAAACGTGCATGTAATGGTAGCACACTCTTTCGCAAAAAGACTGATGTTCCAGAATACCCACTAAAAATTTTTCTGCTTTGTGTGCACGACAAGGAGTGGTATACTTCCCAAGATTTTAATTGGCATAATTCTTGACACAAGTCCTTCCAATCTAATTTGATTTCTTGAAGGCAAAAAATACTTGTATGGACATCATTACAGGATTCAAGATAGTCTTCGAGAGTCCTGCTGTATGTTCTACAATAGCAAGTGAAAAAATGGGCACTTAATGTGGTACACTGTTCTCCTAATACAAAGTTTACACAACTTATATGAAATTTAAATGCATTTCATACCGCCTCAATGCCGCCTTGAGTCCGTTGATATTGAAACTTACAATATGCGTTGACATTTATGCTTAAAGCGTAGTAGAAGTAGTATTATTCTTATGCTTCAACAAACAAAAAAATAATTACGGTCAAGTCAAGTTCAATTTTTTGAACGAAACCTTGCGCTAAGATAAATCAGACGAGATAAGAAAAAAAATCGATGTGGAGTAAGTTTTGGTGTAAACTAATAATTTAAATTAGCACAAGTGAAATTACTCGTTATAAAAGTTGAGTTATGAAAAATAGGACAAACTTTATGTCCTAATGATTCAACACCTGAAGAAGTACTTTGTTCAAACATTTTGAAACTAATTTTATTAATTAAGAAGCTGCAAATTCTGCTCAAGTTGACATATGCTTATACCTTCATCTATGCTTGCATATCGAGCGATCAGACTCCACATTGCAATAGCTTCCATCTTCTTTTCAAGATCTATAGTGAAACGATAAACATAAAAACCAAAATTATATTATGGAGTGGCTTAATATGATATTCAATTTCATGAAAATTCTCTGGACGTTGACTGTGCGTGGAGCTACATCTGCCTTACCTATATATTTGCTTATAGACAACTCGTAGATATGCTTATCCGTATTTTGACTGCCTAACAAGATATAATTGTAGTTTTTTCTCGCTATTTTACTCAAATGTAGGAGAAATTTTTGATCAGTTAATACCAAAGCTTTATCAATCATGCTAAAAAATGTCGGCGCAGCTCTTGTAATAAATGACATATTACAAATAAAGTAAGCTACTATAAGGGATATTATAATGCTGAAATACATTAAACTCTAACTCCCTTTCAAAAATACAAAGTTTCTACTCACACATTTTTTTGATACAACAATCATTATGCACGACGGGATGAAAAGAATAACTTTCCGGCAAATTTCATGCTAAATTTATTTGCGCTTTGTACGCACAAAATCTAAGGAGGAAAAAAAAGAGGATTTGTCGATAATGAAAGAAAACTGAAAGAAGATAGCGGCGAGAAACAGGTTTTTGAAGTCCAAACGGAATACACAAAGTGCAAAGTAGGATATTTACCAAGCAAGTTGTTCACCGTATTTTTAGATTTATGAATGCTCAGGGCAGCATGGACAGAAAGATAAAAAAACCAAGCTACAAATTAATTGTTTTATGAAATTTTGAAGGCGCCACTGAATCAAGACAAATCAATATAGATTTCTGATGGCCCAACGAATACTAGGAAGGTATAAGGTTGCTTATCCTTCTTCAAGCGCACCAAGCGTCGAGACAACTCGCCAATTTGCCTCTTCACATTCAATAGGTATCAAAGTATAATTGACATGATTAAAAGTCACGCATTATGCCACATGCACATTCTGTTAACTTATTGTTTGATCTGGAGCAGCTGTTTCTGTGGTGAAGTAAATTCTCATAGTGAATCGGTAAGACCAAAACCGGGAGTCAACGGTCTGCAGATGACAATTAAATCATCAAAATCTAAGTTTTTACTGTAATAATCTGGAACAGATTTGGTATCGTAATTGTAGATTAATTTAAATTTTAGGCTGTGTAATACTATACTTTCATCAGATTCTGGCATAAGGACTAACAAAAGTAAAAGACAGGATTCCACATTAGTTGTATCCATGTTAATTAGTCATGACAATGATTTAAAAATATTTACTTTTAATTCGTACAACTATTGAACTAAAATGGAACAGAAATCATCAGCAGTAAATGCAACCGTAAAATTTTGGAATACCTATATCAAGCCCCAGCCAGCTCCTGAGGCTGAAGACGGAGAGCTTAAACTTAAGAGTTGCTTAAAAGCAATATTCTATTATGGCTCTCTTGCAGCTGTATCTATGGTTTCTTCAAACTTCGCAAATCTTATTGCTTATCTTTTTGTGGGTGCCACGGACGATATCGTCATCCAAGGTGGACATGCTCTAGGATACAGTATAGGAAATATTTTAGTTTTGACATTTGCTTATGGATTTGTCAATGGAATGGATACGTTTTGCCCACTGGTTATAGGAATCGGTTACCCAGAAGGCTGCTGGACTTACTTGTTCCAGGCTTTATCAATTATTACTGCCATAATTCCGATCCTTCTACCATTCATAATAGGTTCAGAGTCCATTCTCAGACTTCTTACACGAAATCGGGAAATAGCAAAAGTAGCTTCAAGATATCTGGTGTGGTCTATACCGAGCCTATACTTCATGGCAGTATTTGAAGCAGTGCGGAAATTCTTAATCTACAATAGGAGAAATGTAGCTCATACAATTTTTGCAGTGCTGGTAATACCAGCACAATTTCTTGCCTGTTGGATTTTCGTACAAAAGTTACAGCTAGGCGCTGAAGGTGCCGGAATGGCTCGATCGATAGTTTGGTTTTGCATTGCGATCTTGGCTTTATCGTACATATTCATAAGGAGGGAAACTTACGGGTGGTCTCGATATATGAACAAGAATATTAACTTTGGGGCAAATATTCCAAATGCAGCAGTCCAGAATGTTTTATCTGAGCAATATACTCAAATCCCATCAGAAAGCAAATCAGAGTATTTCTCAAAACAGAACGCTTCTCAGAGTCTCAGCATTACGGCTGCTACAAAAGGCAGTACAGATATTAAGCAAACCAAACTGGAAAGAGAAGGTACAACTGCTACTTTGCATAATAAAGATTTTCAAATTCTTCAAACGGACAAAAGTATTGGCTTTGAGTTACTTCCAGAGGGTACAGCAGTCGATGCGCTTAATTTAGTAGAAGCACCAGAGTCAAATGCTCTATTTAACGGATCGCAATACTCTGGATTGAAATGTGGTGGCTCTGGATCACCAATTCCAGGGTCTATTGTGAGCAAACAACCGGAACCTGTCAGCAAAGACGGAAAGGATCTGAACACTTTTGACATGATCTCATTGAAAGAGAACGCTTCCAAATCTATTTTCAAGCTAGATGAAAATGAACAAGTCATCATTCAAACCCATAAAAAAGTTGGTGGTAAAAAGGCTATACTACGATTGCACGATACCTGGTGGAACGGTACTCTTCTATATCTTAGGGTGGCTTTACCATCAGCTTTGTTGTCCGTTGTTGAATGGGTAGCATTTGAGGTTCAGATTGTTGGTGCTGCGTACACTGGTGATGACGAATTAACGGCTTTATCTGCAACTGTCAACGTCGCAGCTGTCCTTTTTTTTTTTATGCTGAGCTTATCAGTTGTCACAAGTGGAGAAGTAGGAAGGGCCTTAGGTTCGCGAAAACCTAAAGACGCTAAATTACTCACCTACGGAGGATTGGTTTGTGTTTTCATCTGTTGTGTTCCTATCATTCTAGCACTGGTCTTTGCAAATCATCAATTAGCCTCATTTTTTACATCAACTGATGTTATTTTTGCATTGCTAGTCAAAAACTTTATTTGGCTTGCCTTGAACACGATACCTGATGCTATACATGCCGTCTTGTGCGGGGTAAGAATTAATAGGTTACTCGTTGTGGAAGACGAAAGTTTGAATATTTTGATTTTTTTTCAGGTCATAAAAGCTAATAATTTACAATGGTATGGATTCATTTTGGACTTTCTCTGTCTTTTGTGTACCATGAATTCAATAGGATTCGCCCTTGCCTTCACAACCAAATTGGGAGGAAGAAGTTTCTTGATTGGAAGTAAGGTTCTGCATGTTTTACAAGTCTTTATATCATGTTTTATTTATTCATTATTATTTCATTTTAATCTCAGCTTTTTGCGGTCTTGTGGCTAACGACATAGGATACGTTCTACTTTTATTCTATTTCCACAATTGGGAGAAAGCCGCTGAAAAATTATCCGCATCTGACAATAATTGAAGTCCAGATATACTCTAGAGTATTTGAACAGCCTGTTATCTAATTTGGTTGTATTCAGAAAATGTATTTTTGAGCATCAAATAGATGCTTAATTTTGATAGGGCAGCTATGTACATATAAGTATAATTTAACAATCTGAAATCAGTCTGTTAGCATATATTTTGTATCACCACTTATCTAATTTTCACTGAATCGAATGATTTTTGCTAAAATTCGTGACAGTATTGCACTGCAATCTGTGTTACAGGTGTAACACCATAATACAATCATTGATTTGATTGTGATTAGCTGTATACATCAGCCCGACCCACTTCGTCTCTAGTGGAATATTACAAGAAAGAACTTGAGACAAAAAGTTTCTTAAGCGACGCTAAAGCAATTAAATGTACTTTGTAATAACGGCTGCTGGAAGTTGAGTTTAAATATTGTTACTGCATTGTGTTTTCTTCCTTCAGATAGAGTCCTGCATATTCGAAGACTGAGCCTTCCTTATAGCTAAGCAGTCAAATACTTAAACAGAGATATGTTTTGAAGCTGATTTCCATCTGAATATGAGTTTTCGTTCCTACAGTGTTGAGTTTATAAATTATTTTCAATTTGAATCAAAATTTTTAGTGTCTGAAACTTTCAGGTCACGGACATGAATGAGTATGAATATTCTTGACCAGAATTACTGACGGAATCGCACTTCACTTTCTTGAGTCTACTCTTACTTCATAAAATTGCAATTTTCTAAGATACGCTTCAATGATTGTGTTATACATCTAAAGAAGTTATGTTTATCTGGTTAATTTGTGGAGTTTTGATTCAAAATAAGAGGCGCACTCACGCATCAATTGTACCAGCTACCAGTCAGCAGAATTCAGAGTATCGTTCATAAGAGCTCAGACGGATAAAGCAGCTAATTTCCTAATCCATCTAGAGGTAGAAGGCGTTGCGGGCGCTTCGCCGTCGACCCAGCATTTGAGTTCTGCTACTAAGTTTTCTCCTGTGGAGACAAATGAAACTCCCCATTCGGAATGGTATGTTGAATTTGGAAGTTCTAAAGCAATATTTGTCATTAGATATGATTGACAAAACTTTTATATTAAATAGATGTCAATATATCCAGCTTGAGGATGCATTGTGCATTTGTAATAAAACTTTACATATGCATATCAGCAGATTATATAACCAAGATCTTACAAGATTTACTCAAAACAAGTGATGAGTATGGTAAGAGAAGTATCATTTTACCTTTCAGTGTAGTATGAATCTGTTTGAAAAAGTCCAACGAGATTTTCCCAAATTGCAGCACATTAGCAGGTCGAGACAATCGCCAGAAACGAGAGAATTCTAGACTAACGAAAGAGTATATAATATTGAACGTCTCTAAAGGCGGGTTTTGATTATTATAAAAAAATACATCCAGATTTCCTTCTTCCAACAATCTAGTCAACCACATTGTAATATTTAGCCCTAAACGTAATTTTGTGAGAATATTTACTGATTCTAAGCAGACTCACAGAACTCTCGATTATGAAAGCACTCAAATTGACTGCAGTTCTTGATGTCATTCTATGTAATTCAGATCGAAACTGGTATCTCAAATCATCAATCTCTAACAAAATAACGAGCACGATTCGAGATAAACGGTCTGTTATTATTCGCTTTTGTGCACGTGGTATATCAGGCAAATGAATCCACATAACGAAACTTGATGAAGAAAGTAGGTCTACCAGTATAGGCATTTTAAGGACAGAAGTGGTATTATGTATTTATGTATAAGCCGATTAATTACCCGCTGCTGCAAAAGGATACCAAATGCTCTGGTGATAATCACCTAGTTCAGAAATTATTTGTCTGACCCTATTCTTATAATTTTGACTGAAAAATAGTAAATTCATTGCTCCAAGCAATCCCGATCCACGGAAGTCACGGTAAGGCAAAGATTGAAATCCAATTGTATGCCATTGTTCTAACATCGATTTTATTCTCTCATGGTATTGCTATACCTGCAGTGTCATTGTCTGTCATTGAAGGTGCATTGGTTCCTTTCAGATTGTACCAAAATTGACAAACAACCTAGTTAAACAATAGAAACACCAGATAAATGAGTTGGAGCATCAACATGAATGTAAAGCTTGAATCAAAAAGGCTACTTGTGGCATCAAGATCAAATAAATTCACTTATGGGCTTTATTACATTGTATATTTAACTCGAGCCGACCTGGTTGTGCTCCACATTATTTATATCAAAAGGCGTTTTTTGATAGCTTAGTATTTCTTCACATGCTTTCTGACTGACACTAATTTCTTGCATCACATGATGGATAGCTGGAAGATACTCTTTTCGACATTTCAAGTGTCTGACTATCTCTTCGTCGTCTGTCAAAAAAACAGGTGAAACACGTTGTGATGGTGACACAAAAAAAAATTTGATATTTATAGGGTACTCTGCGATCGAGTATCAATCAAACAGTAAGTTACCTTGTCGAAACCCAGCTAGGAACGAGCCATAATTTAAACGCTTCATCTCGCATTCTACCCTTTTTATCGCTACATTGTCCAGGACACGACTCGTGAATCGTGGGGGCTTACTAATGAATATAAGATCGAGCAAAGAAACACCTGAAGACACACGACAGTAGAGTGGTTGCGCAATTATTTTTGATATTAGGAATGCTCAGAGAGTTATTTACGTCTCGTACCATGCAAAATTCTTTCTACTTTACTCAAACCTGTTGTATACGCAACAACATATTCCATCGCTGTCGATATTGTACTTTGAATAGGTTTTATGAATGCCATGAACCATACTCTAAAAAAAGTGTACCGATTTGAATGATGAGTTTCTTGATCTATAGATTTAGACCAAAAGAAAGCTTTGTGCATACGATGTATGGCACAGCTAAGCACTCATCTGTAATCCTTAACTTTTTTTATTTGTTTTTAAAAACAAAACTGATAGAAATAATTTATCAAATTTCATACTTATATGTCTTGAAAAAATATGCTGATTATTATGTATGAGTATGCAAAACCCCTTCTGGTGACGATGATGCTATAATGTCGCAGCTTCTATTACTATGTTGTGCAGCCATCAAAAAGTTG
The DNA here is from genome assembly GCA_963978555.1 of Galerucella nymphaeae. Classification (NCBI taxonomy): domain Eukaryota; kingdom Metazoa; phylum Arthropoda; class Insecta; order Coleoptera; family Chrysomelidae; genus Galerucella; species Galerucella nymphaeae. The sequence goes on along the minus strand of CAXBTC010000006.1, from coordinate 2,936 downwards.
TGAATTATAAATATTAAAGTCAATGGTATGTTTCCTATAGTGATTGCTCGCAGAGTCAAATCATCACGGAAAGCTCCGAATCCGTGCAAGCCTACTGTCACTGCAACAAGAACATATCTTTTTCTTTTTTCAAATCGAATGCACGTCTTCGATTCATTATGGCAGTACTCATTTTTTCAACTCTTACCTGATATAACTAAAACTGTAATATTTAACATGAATACTGCTGCTGTCAAGATATAACTCGCACGTCTTCTATCTATATGGCTATAAATAGCTGAAACTAGTCTGTTGCATAAGAAATCACAAAACACGCAAGTAAATTGTCTTAATCATTAATCTTACCCAAATAAACCTAAAACCCCTCCCGCATAATTGGAAAATACAAAGCTGGCGAAGATAAAGACAAGCTGAGAGGTGATGCGTATATGAGTTGTGTTATGCATTGGCTGCATACGCTTATACTAGACTCAGTAAAGATATTCATAACATTCAGCAAATGCAAAGCAAATGTCCTTTTTCCTTACTTGTATGCCAATAAAGCCAAAGTAAATCTCCAATTGAGTTTCATATAATTTGCAGGATTTGTGAATCTGAGGATCCAGGACTATCACTTGTTGTTTCTTATCGTTGCTGCCCATATCAATGAAGGACGAATGTTCCAAATGAGACTTAGGCCATATATTTGATTCTTTATTGAAGTGAGAGCTTTTATTGAATTTTTCTTGAGGATATGGAGGGGCGCTCTTCATATGATTTCTATCGTTACTTGATAAATCATTTTTCACTGTAGAATTTTTTTCAGGCCTAGCCCAGGAAGCATTATGCTCTGAATTGTAACAGTAATCGTCATGCTGCGAGCAGTTATTGTCACATTTATATTGCTGTCCGTAATTCTTAGTGCTGTATCTCTTGTTTCTGTCTCTATCATATTTGCTGTTGAAACGAGCGTGGGTAGGGTCAGTCTCAAAGTTGTCTTGCGATCTATGTCTACTGAGTGGAGTCTCATAAATGAAATGGCCATCTGCACGGTGTCTTGGCATCGAGTGTCGATAGTATTTATCTGTGAGGCAATTATTTTCTGATCTTTCGTTCCCCACTGGAAAATCAACATGAGGATGTCCATGAACTGGTGATGATGCAGAAATGCAATTATGGACGGATAACTGATGGTCTATATTCATTTTGCCTCTACTCTTGGTCATGGGCCTCACGCTTGAAATAAGCGTCTCATCTATGATACCTGCTCCAAGTTGATTTTTATTACTCCAGATAGAATCAACAGAAGTGACTGTATTTTTATCCTGCTAAAAAAACTTTATACAGTTCAGATCAAGTATACTTTAAAAAAATCACGGGACCTTCCTTGCGTATGCTCGGGTCGTTCTATTGGTCCTGAATACGGGAGTGAAACTTACTCGTTAAATATTGAAAAATCACCACTTCGCAATAATGCCATACCTGTAGATCTATGAGAATTTTTCTGAAAGGCAAACAGGAATATAGCTCAATGTAATCTATGCTTTAAACTGACTGGATCTGTCAAAGAAAAGGCTATACGATCATCATGGGATAACCTATAGAATTCCTCGTCAACCAAATTTGGATTCACAATAGCACACCTTGGTTGATTGAATTTTCCTTCTACTATATTCAAATAAGAATTAGGTTTTTGTGAATAAGCCTGGTTAATTTTCTTGATATCAGCCCAGTCAGCCACAGAACTGGAATGAGGTTTCATAGTTCTATTCAATCAGTCATTTTTTGCTTGAAGATCATTTTTTTTTTGTTAAAATGTTTGTACTTTCAGATCCTCGAGTTACATAAAATATGCACACTTTGACACAAAAAAAATCATTCATCTTTTTTTTTCATTTGATTCATCCTTTTAAACGAAATATCAATGACACGGTCTAATTATGACAATGGCTATGACGCCACTTCCCTAAATTTTGAACAAGCCTCAAGGGGATACCGAATTTATAAAAGTTTTTAAAAGTTAATCATTGAAAGAATTTAAAGATAAAATGGAAATTTTTACTGCCCCGCACTTTCCTTGCTTGCCAAGTCTGCATCTGAAAATAAAATGTCTCAAAATTTCAATGTGACTTTTTTGTATAGAACAAGCTCATCACATTTACGTTTCAGGCAAGAAAACACTGATTTCTATACACTGTCAATCGTGCGTGACATAAGTCCAAAAAATTCGACCGCATTTCGCTGCATATACTTAAGTCTAGTTAAATACACTGCTCACCGTTGATATTAGGCAATTTGTTATTTGTAACTTTTGTCAACGGTGTAGCCATCATATCAGCTGTAACAGTGACGGTCACGGATGGAGTAGAAATCTTTATGATGTCATTTGGCATGAGACTGCCGAGATCATGTTTCTTGGAAACATTCATCTGTGTTGCGGCTAAAGGTCTTTACTTTCTTTTTAACTTTCAAGTATGCCAGTCAGATTTACCGCGGGGAAATGTTTGTTGTCTACTTGTTTTTAGAATTGAAAGCTTGCATGCGAGCGTGCACAAAACATTTTAGATATAACCTCAGGTCTTATATCCTATTAAACCAATAAAGGAAGACTTACTTTTTCAAGTTTATTAGTACATTAATTAAACTCGCTAACTACAAATTTGATATACCTTTATGTATACGACTGTTTACGGCAAGCAATAGACTCAGAATTATTGAGTCTAGACGACTGGTCCTCTTGAAAAGAAACATAAAATCAACAGGATATGCAATATGAACAAGTAAGCAAAAAACACGGATCTATAAGGTTTATAATTCAATATGTATAATCCCCATCCTATAATATATCTCTCTACTGAATCCATATCTTTGAGACGGTATCTTTTGTTTTTCTCATCATCATATTGCAAACCTTCACGCCCATACAAAATAGATCTCTCATCATTATCTTGCTCTAG
>CAXBTC010000005.1:0-35637 GCA_963978555.1 Galerucella nymphaeae | reverse complement strand
GGCGATGATAGCACGAAAAGATTTGCAACTGGATTTCGAGAAAATTCTGAAAGGAATTGTACGAATTCAAGCTCATGCGAGAAGGTACTTGATGTTTTATTCATGTGTGCACAGCTCATATCATAAAATATTCAAATCTCCTTAAAAATTTTCTGAATCGATTGATTCGCATAATTGAATGATCTGATTTTTAGATGTCATTGTTTTGTTCAGGCATTTAAGTGCGTAAGATGAACTTAAAAGCTCATTTATTATCCCCCAAATTTGAAAGTTATTTGATGAAAAAGCTGCTGAATTCTCAGTATCAACGCAACACATCATTGGGCAATCAGGCAGCTCATTGTTTGATCAATAATGCACCAGTTTAACATATTCAAATTTTCCTCGTAATACGGTTCTTTATGCTATCATGAGACAATGATGAAGAAGCGTTCATGATAGATATTCTTATGAATTTTACTACATGAGTTATACTTTTTCGAGTACCATCAACAATACAATTTTGTTAAAAATCAAGATTGTGCCAGATTCTTGTCTTTTATTATCAAATGATGATCCTCCGTACCTTTTCGTATCACCAGTATGGGTTATATCAGCTACTCAGAATGGCCATTTTTCCAATGAAAGAACAAAAGCTAGTTTACTAGAGTTTTGTTGAGAAACACAACGAGCTAAGATAATCTGACACGTAAGTATTTTTCAATTCATGAGGAAGTTCTTCAAAATCTGAATAATAGAGACACCGTTTCCATAGTGTAATTTAGGTCAAAAAAACTATTTCCTATTTCAGATACATCTGATTATTTCGCGATCGTCGATCAAAGCAGGCAATTCATCATTCAAAGATCGTGATAAGATATCATCAATTTTTTTCAGCTGAGAAATACTCCGATCTTGGAGCTTATATAACGTTATTCTTGTTAAATCTACAAACTTTGTCTCATCGGCATAATAGCATTGAGAAGTTTTGTTTCCATGTTAAAAAATAGGTTATTAGACACTTTTCAATCCATTGAATATGTGAAGTTATGAAAACATGCGATAAATAGTCTTGGCGGGATTAAGAAGTGAATATTGTACAAATTTGTTTTTTGATACTTTTACACTTGGTCTGAAATCATTAGAATATTGCAGATATACTTGGAGTAAGTGAATACAACCTTCAAAGCTGCATCATGAGATTTTCAACTAAGATTTAGTAAAGTCAAGGCTTTTCCAGAGAATTGTGACATACTCTCTTGCACAAAAATCACACACAAGTCAATTCGTACTAGGATATACTCTTGTGATAGAAGATTGGTCGAAAGTCTTGGATTTGATATAATCAGACATTTTTTGAAATGTATACATCGACTTTGAGACCTCTGGAAAATGCTCAAAATGAGTCAAGAGTTGCTAAAATTAAGAAAGTATACTACTCAGCATAATGCGCGATTGTCTGAGTAGATTTAGTAAAGTCAGTATTCTGCTCAAGCATAATCATTATATATATTGTATGTGCGATGATTGAAAGTTGCCCAGAAATGCTTAGCAAAAACATTCGTTGCAGACAATGTTTTAGTTCTCTGAACGTTCAACAGTATAATCAAGAAAAAACTCTACAATATGAGCCAGAACTATAAAATGACATAGATGCAGAAGATCCACTGAAGTTATGTTGTGTGCACATAAATTTTGTTTTATTCCTGTATGTTTGTGGACTAATAATCAACTTTGAAGCATTGAATGGTTCAGTGAAAAATAGTTTGCGAGCTATAGGTATGATTTTGTTTTCTGTGAAACGCTTCGAGAGTAAGTAATGAATAAATCTGATCATTTACGGCATCTGCTCATCTTACAATTCTGAAGAATGGAGTGCTGCGTGGAAATTATGACAAGTCAGGTAACCAAAATTTCAAATATTTCTTGATCGTCATAGTTAGAAGAGAAAGTTAAGTACTTTGATGTGTTTTGAGGATGCTCAATACAATAGCTCTTCAGACTTGCTCTGATCTTTAGACGTGGCACAACTACAGAATACAGCAGCAAAATATGATTTTCGGAAAAAGACTTATTGTGTTATGCTCCGTACTAAAACTCTAGTAAGAATATATCGTGATATATTTATATATATATATATGAAATTTCGTATAAACTTCATAATAAGGTTCCGATAATAAAAACAAACAAATCTTCAAATGCAAGCTAAAATTGAAGTAGTGACAAAGCTCTGAACCTCCAAAAAGACAACGCTACTTCAAGACCATGTGCTGCTTATACACTTTCGTTTAAGATATACTGGGTTGAAATTCCTTTAGAAAGGCTATAAACATGAGACATGGGGGCAGCGTATAAAATTTTTAGCTTACCATCTTATGTACTGATATATGAAATCACACATCAATAACAATTGACCAATTTGCATTATAATCACCCAGAAGCCGACGTAAGACTTTAGCTACAAAGTGAAATAAATTAGTCTTAATTCTGAACTTTTGAGCTTTTCACTAAACACTTATTATTTGACTGGATTGCAAATTCGTCATCATAATGCGATGATCAAATGATGGAGCATATGACATTTTAAACAAATTGGAACGAACTGCGGGGATACGGCTACATGATATGGATGTAAAATTTTGATATTTACAAAATATGAACAAAGCTAACTTCTCTAGCAAAGTTCGTAGTTTTCGAATATGCGTTCAATTACAAAAAAAACTCAAACTACAAACAATTCGTATATCCCTGATTGATATGTTCATGTGTAAACATGAGTACTCATATGTTCACACGCATATGTATAAGTATATATGTATATATATATATAAATATATATATATATATACATATATATACATACAATATATTATAATAAATATGCAGTATACCAATAGAGATAAAGATATTTTAAGTAAAACAGTTACGGATATATCTGGTTGTTATTCAGAACTAAATAGAAATTGAATAGCTTGAACTCATTATAGAAGATTCTATCAGCGACTGCTTATGCAATATGAATTACACGCAGATGAAGTATTTGGAGGCTTACACTTTTACTCTTATCATTTAATTCCACGTATGAAGTAGCCCAAAATAAAAACGAGAGGAACTGCAAAATAGAATGAAGTTTTATATATTGATCTGTGCAGTAGAAACCATGCAGATCTATTTGTGAAAGTCACCTTTGACAAAGCTTGAGCGGCAAGGAAATGTGTAGTAAAGGGCTCAATCTTCCCCTGTTTCTGTTTGAATTAATAAATTGACAAACTTACCACTTTTGAAACATCAAAAGCTGTCCAAGGCAAGCAACTGACTCAAGATATAGCGCAAAAGTCCAGCAAATCTGAATAATAAGATCAAAAATTTCAGCGAAATATCGGAAAGGTGCTGGTTGAAAATGTCTATTACATCTGCAGGCATGAATGCGTTAAGCGACGGGTGAAACAGAATCGCCAGGAAAGCAGTAGGTACAATAAGATAAAGAGGGTTCAAAATGTCTGTATATTGATCATATGTCGAATTATAACGAACTCGACAAGAGTAAGTAATAGATCCAGCAAGACATAAAGATATCACTTCGCTTAATTGGTATAGCCAGTCACCAGTCTTATCGAATGGTAGATATCTAAGTGGAAATATTTATGCATTATACATGGATTGAGAATTTATATATTTGATCGTTGAGAAACCGCGCATAATGACAAAGAAAAGTTAGTCTCACTACGAATAATTGATTAATATCATATCATTGAAGATAAACTTGGATGGCGCTTGTTCAAGGTGATTACCCCAAAATCGATTACTGTCTTATATGCAGCACTGAAAACGAATTTCTTACCCCTCAAGTGGTATTATTGAGCATAGCCGACAAAATAAAAGAATTACATAACATTGCATCATTTGTAGCGAAATCCCGGCTACTGATCGACTTCGTTCGATCATGTATGCAACCATTAAAAAGCTGAACAAACTAACAAGACTGGATAGTGTCAGCAGAAAGGAGAAGTCTTTGTCGGATATAAAGAGATAAATAAATATTGTAGTTAGAGTTAGTGAAACCCAAGCTCGTAAACTGATTTTATGATTTGAAGCCCAAGACGTCAGTCTCTTATAACTGGCATTTGATACGATGTGATACATCTTTTTTAATTATTTGTGCTTCTTAATATCGTTAAAAAGCCTCCGAATAGCGAATGGGTTTAACTAGCGCGCCTTGGATAAAAAAAAAATATTAGGCATGTGCCTCGCTTAGACCTTGCCAAGGATTGCAAGGGCATCCGTATATGTTTATTACGTTTGCCTGCTTTGAAATAAAAATTGTTAACTTGGAAAACTAATCAAAGTTTGTTCTTCAGTTGGTTGTAATCACAACAAGTGACAAATTAGAGATTAAAAAGATTATTCATGCATGATTTTACAACTACAATCAACTCATAATTGGAATATAAAGAAGAAATAGCAATCTACACACTGTTTAAATGTCTGGATTTCTAATACTGAGCTGATGGTGATACACTTAAAGGTCATTCTAGAGTTTTTGTTTGAAAACTCATGAGCTTGACAGTTTAGAACCTCTCTATAGCTGACTGTAGAAAATTGTCTATTTGACTAAATACTGATAACTTTCTCTGCGACTGAGCAAAAAGATATGTTTTCAAATTTCGAGTGAGTGAGTCATGATAATGATTGTGTCCCTTATATGATTTTGCCACGATTCATTAAAATGAATAATTCATCTAAGATGCTTAAAAACATTCAAAATATATGAAAACGATCTGAATTGCTGTTGATCACGTCTCAAGTTTCCGGCTCATTGCTGATTCTTTAGAAAACAATTGATGATACATCTCAAGATTTTATTTTTACAAGAGTGCCATATAATCGAGAGAGATTGAACAGCACATAGTACTGATTCGACTGAATACACGAGATGAGATCTCTTGGTAGCTTGCAACTAAATGAAGCAGACTTCAGCACCATCACACATCGATGCTGCTTATAAAAAGCTATTTATTTTTGGCAATTGTTTGCGCAACATAATCTGTTTCCTGAATATTTTGTCATGCTTTGGTCAAACTAGGTGGAGAGACTTCTCGAAAAAACGGTTTGAAATTACTCCAAGGTAAAAAGCACATCAGTGCGCTATTCTCGTCGCTTCTCAGAAAAATCTCACTGCAGTATCCTTAAATTGAATAGATTACCTTTCACTCTGCATGACTGAGATATACCTCTACGAAAATTCAAAGTTTGTTCTGAAATATGATACTTCATTTTCCATGTACATTTTGTAATATATTTAAATATGCCTACTACTTTTTACATTCATATTGACCTTCATGTGGCACTAGCAACGGCAAATCTGCAGCCAGACATAGAATATGACCGTGCCGTTGTATTAATTATTTGAATCAGGATCATAGATAAGTAAATGCATCCTAAATGTACAGCAAGCTTAGATCATGAATTTACCAGTTAAGGGGAAATCTAACAAATTAATCCGACTACTGATGTCAACGCGACATTTATGCAAGTGTATTTGTGCCATTCATCTAGAATTAAAAAAAAGCGAGAGCGTCATAGTGCAAAAATACCTCAAAATTTTTATATTCATTATAATTTAGACTTTCTCATAACGATATGTATATAAGACAAGCAATCTGGAGGGTATATAGTCGCTCTGCTAGTCAAAACAGTAGATTTTGCCTTCAAACCGACGATTCATTCATCTGGGCAGAATAAATAGGAAAAGTTTGAATTCGGATTACATGTTTGCATATATATTCAAAAATAGCTTTATATCTGAGTATGAGCAGCAACGATATGTTTCAGAGACAAAATTGTCAATAAAGCTGTGTGTCCCAGCTACTGATACTCCACCTTGAAAAAGCGGTTCTACTTTGTTGAGAGACTGACATCTCACAACGATTTCGTCTACATCTATACAATACTCTAAGTTTCTGAACTTGCGAATCCATCAAATATGAGATATAAATAGTTTCTAAAGTTGAAAGTTTGCCTGATTCCCCCATCATTAGAAAAGGAAAATTATTGTAAATTCCAGCAACCTGGAGAAAGAACGAGCCACCAGCATCTTTCTATCAGTTAATCCGCTAAAGGTTTAGATATTTCTTCAAAAAATAATGTCAATCTGGTTTTAGAGTGGGATGCAAAAGTTATCAGTGAGATCAACAATATGCTGGCTATAATCGTAATACCAAAGTGAACGATCATACTAAAAAAGGATGCGCTATAGCCTGCAAGGCATTGAAGAAATAATAAAGTAAATGACCTGATCTGATCAACGAGCAGGCAGTACATTATATTATATTTTCAAGAGTTCTCTCTAGGCGTGTAAGAGCCTGGATTCTAGCAGAACATACCAAAATCAGCCTAGAGCCTAGATATAGGAGTCTAGTCTGATATGAGGATAAAATTCAGAATAAAATTAGACTCCATACTACAAGTCGATATAACTATCTACCATTCACCAATTCAGACATAAATAAAATACTCAGAAGATTCGTAAGATTTGGGATTGTGCTGTCTTAGTGCGCTTTAAATATAATGTATCTTGTTACCGCAAAACTAGAGCAAGTGTGCAACCAGCACTTTCATAAGTTTTCGTAGTTGTAAATATAGCAGTTTCGTACGGTTTGAAGTGAGTAGCTCCAAACGGTGAGGAAAGTTTGTCTTAGCGACATAAAAATTTTCAGTATCTCGCAAATAAATAAAAGTCTTTTATATGTTGATACATCCTGCAATCTAGTAGTCATTGAATCATCAATTTTTTTGCCTAGAATAATTACTTAAGTGCAAAACATATACCCCATACATCAGTTTGTGTAAGTTTTTTCATGTGAAACATAACCTTCTATTTGCAATATTGTGTATTCTTTTCGACGAAGCAAGCGCTCCTCTTCATCTGGGCCAATAGCTTAATATTTTTTATTAAATTGGAATAGTCTAACAGTTGCAATTCGACTATCTTAAATTTTTCTATACTTTAGCAACCACGCACATAAAGTTGGCGGGAAAAGATCTTGGAGTGTTTCATGCATAAAATGAAACCTGCAGCAGGGGTTTTATGATGAATTTGGTCTCTATATACGGATAGCTCTCGTATATATGCGATTTTAGTGAATAGTAGTATAAAAAAAAGACAGGCTCTTATAGAATCATTCGGTACCAGCAAAGATAACGGGGTATTCTTAAATATACTGCTCGATTGCGCTCTATGGTTTCGATATTTTCTAATTCTGGAGAAGCCTCAGCAGAGAGACGTCAAGATTGTTCTTTCTACCTTCCTCGTCAATATGCTCATGTCAATTCTGAGAAACCCACGGAATACTGGGACTATGAGAACGCAAGAATTCAATGGAATGGTCCGCAAGATTATGAAATTGTAAGAAAGGTTGGTCGTGGGAAATATAGTGAAGTTTTTGAGGGTATTAATGTCAAGTCCAATGAAAAAGTTGTAATCAAAACGTTGAAGCCAGTAAAAAAAAAAAAGATCAAAAGAGAAGTCAAAATTTTAAAAAGCTTACGTGGGGGACCAAATATAATCACCCTCCTAGATTTAGTAAAAGATCCAGATTCCAAAACTCCCAGTTTGGTAGGCATATTATATTACAAAGCTAATAGCAGTATTCGTCACTATAATACAATCAAAACACCGAAATATATTTCAGATATTTGAATTCATAGACAACCTAGATTTTAAAATACTTTACCCAAATCTGACTGATAAGCAAGTGCGGTATTATATGTACAAGGTCTTGGAGGTAAAAATTTTTTCTTAATTAACTGATGCTAAACCACTGATTATTTTCGATACATCACATCAGGGATTGGATTTCTGTCATAGCAGAGGCATAATGCATCGAGATGTTAAACCTCATAATATTATGATAGATCATGGAAAAGGGTATTTTTACTATAATTGATCTTCTGATATATGTGTGATGAGCAGCAAGGTTATGTGAATTTATAGATTTTTTCTGTTCATGATCGTCAGCTCATCTAGCCTGAACACACTTACTAAGTCTTACAGTTCAATTGTTGCTCCAAAATAAGATTGTATGATTCCAAGCTGGACTTTACGCGGCTTGCTACGAAAATTTAATTTACCTTCAATAGATTCCATGAGATATAATACAGTATTTCATTGTATTTCGTTGCTCTCGTATAATATTTTGTCTTTATGATACTAGCGAAGTTCGATTGATTGATTGGGGTCTTGCTGAATTTTATCACCCACAAAAAGAGTACAATGTACGGGTAAGGTAAAACTTTTTAGCTCAAAGTGATTGGAAGCTTCGTATACTAGCCTAACTCAATCATATCTCCAGGTTGCTTCAAGATATTACAAGGGACCAGAGTTACTGATCAATTTACAGACATATGATTATTCATTGGATATATGGAGCTTGGGCTGCATGTTTGCAGGAATTGTAAGTTAATGGTACAGCCATAATGATCTCTTGATTGAGAGAATTTTGAAATACTAATTCTTTTGATAAGATTTTTAAAAAAGAACCTTTTTTTTTTGGAGAAGACAATTACGATCAGCTTAACAAGATTGCTATGGTGTTAGGTAGGTAGCCATATCTCGATTAGAATATTTTCCAGGAACAGATGAGCTGCACGATTATATGAATAAGTATTTAACGGTCAATAATCAAATAAATGAGCCCATAGTTTGCAGGTATACTTGAGTTAGTTGTAGAAATGACCAGATTTTAAACTGGTCGAGCAGCGTAAACAAGTATATGATTCTATAGCAGATATCCAAAGATGAGCTGGTCCAAATTCGTGAACAATGAAAACTCACATCTCTGCTCTGAGGAGGCCATAGATCTTGTCGATAAAATGCTAACATATGACCACAAAAATCGGATATTATGCGCTGAGGCCATGAATCATGCTTATTTTCATCCTGTTCTGGTAAAACTCATATTAGCATTGATACTAATCAACTCGTTGATATTTTTTTAGTTTTGTGCTTCATGAAATTGTCATCTTTTCAGGCTGACGGGCAATTAATCCCACTTAATTTACTAACATAGAAAAATTACATGGATTATTATAAATCTGCTGATTGTTCAAAAAGAATCGCAAACTATCACTTCATTTTGACATCGCGATTGCTGAGAAAGCGACGTCTGCTGGAGACAAAGCTGGAAGGTGCTGTAAGAGATCGGGACAGGAAGAGAAGCCAGACTTATTTGAATTGCAACTTAATTTTATATATCATGTCAAAGTATGACATGCTTAACTTCAACTGTGTTTTTAAACTTAGAGGTCCAATGAAATTCAAGATACTGAAAATATTCTAGAAAAGTCATAATTTATAAATTTCCCTGAGGGCAAGCCCATTTCAATTATATAATCTGCAGATTCCAAACCGAGCTGATGAAACGAGTAGTGCAGCAGAACCTGTTTCAAGTACTTAATGTAAGATGATTTGCAAGCTTTACTATTGCAAGTCGCTGGTTTTACGTAAATAATCTGAAATGAACTAGAATTTATCTGATGAACAATTTACTTGGAAGCAATAAATAGATGAGGAAAGGCGGTTCAACTGCTCGACATTCAAATTTATATTTTTGGCCAGCATATTTGAATATGCTAGAGGCGATCGCAAGATCGAAGCTGGCACCTTTTCGCCAAAAGGTACTGAGTGTAGAGGCTCATGGCTGAGCTGAAATCCATGGGGACACAACAACTTTCCCTGAGAAGATCAAGGCTTACTATCTCAAATGATCAATCATGATTATTGATTTCATCAAATGAATTCATTTAAAAATTTTTTAGAACTCAATACGTCATCAGCATCAAAATAGCGGAAAACTGCACTGCATGTTTAGTTTATAAACTTTTTATATAAAGATAACCCTGGACGCTGTGCTTAGCTTGTTCATACAAGCGGTTGGACTCATGCAGATAGCACTAGCATAAACCAAATTGAAGAGTTGAATAATTCAATTTCTAATATGCGCAAAATAAGACGACGCATTATCATATTTAGATTTATCACCTTAAAAGCTATACGTTTTATACATGCATACTTCGACATTGTTTTGCCATAACGTATATAGGAGTCTAATACAATCATTGCAGCTCCCTCTGGGCATGAGAATAGGGGTGGGATGTACAAACTTTTTCCCTGCTCATATAATCAAACATATTATGCTGTAAAACATTGCTTTTCTGAAATACTCAGCACAAAATGTTGAGAATCACTCAGATGCTCACATCTATCAGCTCATGCTTATTTCGCACGCATACTGGCGATAGTTCTGGGTCAACGCTGCTTTTATCAATAGCATATCCGTCTGGACAACTGTACTTCACTGCACCTATTTCTTTTTGCTCACACATTCCAGGATAATCTGCAATGGGTTCCAGCGATGTTGCAGCTTTATAATAAAGGTGACTGATCAAAAATTCATTCAATTTGTTTTCTAAATTACGGATTTTTATAAACGTCAATTTGTAGGTGACTGTTTACTTTATTTTATCTAAAGGGCATTGAATTTTGGGCGGAACGATAGAGTATGTGGTGCAAAAATCGTCCTTATTTTGCCAACCATGTGGACAGCGTGTTTCTGGAAACTATGTTACATGCAGTATGTATAATAATGAAGAATGGTCTTGTAGAAAGCACAAGTCAAAAACAGATTTTCTCATTTGAAGTTTACTGGGCATAGCTTATATACTATAATTATGTGTGCTCACTGGTTTGAAGATCAAAGCGATCACAAATTGATTGCGGGGCAGTTGAGTCAGCCTCAGCTTTCTTCTCTGATTTAGGCAGTGTTGTGAAGCAGTGGATATCCACACATGAAATCATTACAAGTAGAAAGAGCAGAATCAGGCTCTGCATAGTTCGCTTAATGGATTTTTTGGGTTCCATTGATTATACATCATTTTTAATCTACAAAAACTGTAACTGCAGCGTGACCTTATGAGACAATTCTTTAGAAATCTTCATGAAAGCTGATATATGCTTCAAATTCTGTCGGCAATAATTAATTGAGCTGTGATTCTAACTGGAAGTCTTGGAGAAAGTTATTAATGTTCAGCAGTTTCACTTTGAGAGACCTGATAAAATGAGCAATATTGCGAGTCTTTTAATATTTGAGATTTCTGTGAAGATACAAAAATCTACTGATACATCATAACGATGTTTCCACAAAACTCATAGTATATGCAACAAAACTGTTATGTTCATCGTTGCTAGCTAATGAATTGTTAATTAGAGAGATGATTTCCAAGTTTCTTGAATTAACACAGTGTACATACTCTTAGTGGCATATGAAAGTAAGACACCGCACAAATTGTTCCCTCCTCGGTGAAAAGCAGCCTTAGAACGTGTGCCAAGGCACACTAACTTTATTGACATCGTACTTTCTCAACTGTATTTCCGCAGAGACTATCTTTTGCATACAAATTTGCCAACTTCAAGTTGACAATTTAAGTGCATTTTTCTGACATACTGCGTGCTCTATCCATTCATAAAGGCTCTTGATCTGCAAACGAATCGTGCCTTTTGATAAATATAGAGTATTTCAAATTAGCTAAATAAAACGAGTTCTCTTTTGACTCTTGGTGTGATAGGCAAGAAAAAAGAGCGTGTATGCTATTATGCGGAGGGACAGTTAAAATATTGTTGAGACACAATGTAAAAACTCTAAAGACCTGAGATCTTAAAAACTTTGTAGCTTTCCTTGTATTCAAATCAGAGCATCAGCTGACTCCGCATCCCTTTCTTGCTCCAAATTATGCAAAGACAGTAGCTCGCGATTTTTTTCATCACCCATTTGACATTGCAATTTATATTGCAGTACCTTCTGTTTCCATTCTCCCCATGAGGAAGGACGCTGAGCACTTCTAGCACTTGAAACATTTAAATTGTTCAAGTAATCATCTAGTTGAACTGACTCATCTCTGTCTTCATCCAAATCGCTACTATTTTGCAAATTATTCTCTGGTATGGGTTGCCCTTCATCTTTAGACACTCTTTCACGACATTTATCATTTGTATTAGCTAGAGTTCGCGCTGCATTTATATATGTATTGTCATAAGTATCCAGTGAAGATTGATATAAGTCGTTAGAACTAGCAGAGTCAATATGCAGCGTTTGCGATGGCTCATCGTAATTGTCGGATGGAGATTCAAAGATTCGTGACTGAACAGAAGTCGTCGTGGCTGACGAGGCTACAGTGGGCGAAGTATGATCTAGCGATATATTGTGTAAGATGTCAGAAGACTGCAAATTACTCATTTGATCAGATGCATATTCTAAAATTCTGTTTGTTTCATCAAATACATCATGAGTATCACTTAGCTGCAATTTTTCAGGATTTTCGACACTCGGCACTGATGAGGCATTTCGTCTACTGCCGGAAGAATGGGATGAAATGTCTGACGCAGATGGTGATGAGAAGGTTATATCTGAAGTTTTTTCATTTGACTTCAAAAAATTCCTACTGTGACTCGTTGCGAGATTTCTAGATGAGTATTGACTAGTCTTTTGATCAAGTTGAGATATATCTGAATAAGAAAGCTTAGAAGTCATACCTTGAGAGGACTTGGGGACAAGAATATGACTTGAATCCTGAAATTCAGAGGTATCGTGCGGATACGTTGGTTTATATCCCTCATCAATCATTTTGCGTTGATACAACGTGAGAGTTCGCAAGTACGCTATCAACTGCCGTTGCTTAAGTAATGGCAACAGCTCCAGATCGATAACAAACTGGGGGTCCAAGGCGGACCTTATCGCTTCAATTCCTAATTCGTCTTTAATTAAATCTAAGGCTGAGAAGCGTAGGTGTATATCCAGCTGCTTGAACTGACTGGCAACCAGTCGACGGTGTATGGCGTTAGGTGCTCTCTCATTCAGATTTATGGAGGGAAGAAGAGAGCTTGGCGGCAAAGGTATCGTTGGTGTTGGCAACTTCAACGGCAAATTGTGGTTTTTATGCCCAGTCTCGGGACCAGAGAAACAAGGATTTGATTCGCGTGATCGATGTTGAAAGTCATCTGCTCTCATAGAGTCAGTAGAGTCAAAACTCATTTTATTTGTTCCAGCTGATGCTGCTCTAGCAAGCAGCTCGCGCAGCTTAGATGTCTCAAGTACAATTGTGTCTGCCTTAGATTTTTGGGTAAATTTCTTACGCTTTGCTTTGGGCTTGTTTTTCTCATTAGTATTTAGAATCTCTGCAGGAAAAGCATGCTTTGACTGATTTGTTTCTGAGCAGTAAGTGCTCAATCCGTAAGGATTGACTTCCGGGCAAGTTTTGCAAAGTTGCTCAAAAGCTTGTGCTAGTTTAAGCGCTGCTTCTGCTACTGTTGATCCAGATTTGTGATACATAAATGAATTATAAAAAATTGTCCTTACATCTTCTTGCCATTTGAAGGGATGCGTGTACATGCTGTGTGCCAGTTTTTGCTTTATGGTACGCAAATCCATCGGGTTTGATATTTTATCAAAAAATTCTTTGGTATTAGAAGGATCAGCTGAGTCCATAAAAATAGCTGCTGCGGGTTGATTTTCAAGCAATGACAAAGAAGCCTGGCAGGCATCAAGCCAGCTACATTCTGGCTTACGACGGCTCCGTAGAATTCGTGGTGCTGAAGTACTGGAGAGCACTGATACTTTATCTTTTTTTTTCTTGAGAAGTGGAAGCACTGTCGAGCTTCTTTTGAATTGGCGATGAGTGTTGAAGTCCAGCGGTACAGCTGGATAAGAATTTTTAACGGATAGCTTTCGCATCTTACCTGATTCGATATTTTTCGTGTTGAGTATACATTCAGTTCGTTTCTTAGATAATAGAGTACTTTGCGGATGACTTGCTATGGGATTTCTAAGATTTGTCAGTTTACTTTCATTGAAAAGATTTTGATCATCTTGGGGTGAAACTCGTAGGAAACGAAAATTTATGAAGCCATACGACGAAATTTCTGTTTGTAAATTAATTCTAAAAGCCTCTTCTTTCGTCAAATATAATTCGCCTCGATTGGAGCCGGGCCTAGGCATACTGTTACTTATTCTACTCAGTAGTCTCTTCTCTATGTGTCTGAGTGCCTATTGATCGAAAACCCAAAGTACTCAATAACTATGTTGGGCATCTGTATATGAATTAGAGGGGAGTCACTAAAGACCATTGGTAATATTTGGGAAATAGTTCTAAACCCATGATAAGCAAGCATTATGATTACTCAGACAGTATCTATCGTACTAAGTTGCTCCAAAGCTGCTTGCTTCCAGCTTGAACCAAAATATAGTAAGTTGCGCATGGATTGATATATATTTTAATACAGTCAATTCTTCACAAAGCTATGCTAGTTGTTTGAAACATTCTCATCATCAATAAAAACTAAGGCATAGACTCATTAATACAAATTTATTATAGCTAGCGTAATACATATATACACAATTTGCTGAATCCCAGATGCACAAATTTATGATCAAGTATAATTCTTGTCAACGATTTCCCTTAAATTGCCAGCGCTTTTTAACCAAGATGCTAAATTATAATATTAAAACCCAATTATTTTTTTCTGCTCGCCAGATGGCTTGGAGGTATTTTAAAAAAACCGTTCACTAAATTAAGTCTCTTGCTTCATTTTGGAAATTTTTGGCACTGCTTTTGGGATGTACATCGATTCCACAAGATAATCACAAATTTAGATGATTATTGAAGACTCAGTTGGACTTACAAACTGACATAGCATCTGGGAAGCCGTTTTCTGACAACGAAACGAAAATATGTATGAGTAATTATACAAATTGTCATAATTGCTACATTTCATGTTCTGTATATATTATATTATTCTGTATACCTAGCTTGATTATGAAGACTACTTGAGGAAGCTTTTTTTTATCTTCATTCGATTTGAAATCAGTTATGGACAAAATACCGTCTTTGCTCAGTGGAAAGGGCTCACATGAGATACTTGAGCATCAAATCAGAATTCCACAGTTCAGCGTTCACTTCAACTGCATCACTGCAGCTACGGGCGAATTGCTAAGACTGGATGGAGAAAGCGAGATAGATGATATTTTACTAGCATCTTGCTATGCATCGGTAAAAAACTCAAAAATGTATACGCTGCCATATCGACGTTGACTAACCAGATTTCTTTGTACTTATATAGATTTCTGATACGATCAGCTGTCTATAATTTCGATATCTAGACAAAATACTGCTTACGCAATTTGTCGGTTTTTGAAAGTATGTTTGTTTAGCAAGACTATAATTTAATGAAACGATTGAAATTGTCGATGGAAAATATACGCTCCAGTGAGCACAAGATTCCATCAGGTAAAACTATACTTCTAGACGTATTTGTATTTGACAACTAAATTGGCACAAAGATTTGGTATGTATTTAGGCTGTGCAGAAGACTCTATTACCCAGAATCAAGAGCTTTCAGATGTAAATTTAAACTCTTGTTAATATTGAATTCAGGCTGAGAAAGAATCAACAAGATCAGATTGTAGTGATACTTGTTCCTCAGAAAATTCTTATAGTTGTGATAGCCAAGAGTTTGCAGAGTCGCAAACAGAAGAAATAAGAGCAGGGACTACATCGTCGGAGCTCTGTGCGGAATTCAAAAGCTTAGAGCATTCTTTGATAGACAAATGTTCATCCAATCCATACCCGGAATTACAAGTATTGATTTTAGCAACTGAATTTAATGGTCTCTCTACGCAGCCAAAATCATTTGAAATGGAAAAATTGCAAGATACCAAACAAATGAATATGAAAATTATTGGACACATACATGCAATAGTTGGAAAACTACTCATACTGAAAGCTCAAGAGGTGGGTATTTTAAAATAATCGTATAGTGATACAGTCAACTCGTGCTCTAGACACTGGAGCTGTCGTGTATTTGGGTAATCAAGAAGTTCTTGGAATCATTGCTGATACTTTTGGACCAGTTAACTCTCCTTTCTATGCAGTATGTATCGACGATACCATAAAATTAGTAACCCAAGAAATAGTAAACAAAAATGTATTGTGAGTCACAACAATCCACAGGGCACCCCGGTGTTTTTCGTGTCTGATGGTGCATCTTATTTATTGGACGAACTCCAGCAGCCAATTGAATGGTTATTTGAACGAGCTGCTACAGGGTCTACTACAGACGATCCCTTTTCTGATGATGAGCATCACGATCACAATAATTCTCGGTCTGGTAACGATTTAAGAGCAGACCCGTCTCCAATAGGCAATTTTCGTGCGAGTGATCTGTATTTATCACACTCAAAAATCAGTGGCAGATCATGTTTACTAAAAAAAAAGGGCGGGTCAAAAAGCCTGAAAAGAAATACAAACATACAGAAAAGGACTTTTTGTCAAAATATTCAATCACATGACGCTAGAGCCAAGCAAATGACTAAAAACGTACCTTTATCTTGCTTTAGTCGCTACCATTCTACCCGTAGTAGATTGCCATTTTCAGAGTGTCAGAATTTGCCTTTGAGCACGCAGCCAAAGCCATCATTTGGACTGGGTAGTCACCCTCATTGTAACAATGATATATTAGACAATTTCGAATGCGTGAATTTTCCCATAGCTGATCAGAACGGTATGTAAAAATATTTAATCATTCCATGGAAAATTAATTTGTGCAGCCCACCCTTACAGCCTGAATCCAAGTTTTAAAGCTAAGACTGATACTGCCCTCGCTATAGGCGGATTAGTCCCGAGATTTTCAAATCAAGAAAACCCTGTAGCTCCTTGCACGAACTTCTCCAAAAAATACGTTCCTACCGTCTATCACAATCAATTCCAACCGTCTCATGCACAATTGAAGCATAAAGCAATATCAATGAAAAGTCCCGATCAAGTCTATCAGCAAAGTAAGTCTGTAGAGTCCTCTAGATCCAATAATCTGTCGTGTACTCGGCTACAAACTCTAGAAGATCTGGAAATTTATACAATACCTGACGGAAATGATCCTTATGGCAAAATGTACTAGATTACTAATTTAGTTCTAATGAATGAGCCAAAAAAACATGATTATTTCAATGTCTCTGAATCTTGTCATGAGCTTTTGACCCGATGAGATTTCAGTATCGATCGTATATCAAGAATAAACTTTGACTACAATATGACTAAAGGATCGAAGTGTTGAACAAGACACAGCTTTCTAGTATGTCATGGAGCTTTTAATCATTGATTCAATTTCATTGCTTAGTAAGATGTAGATTCCCAATCAGCTCAAATTGGACAGCATCAGGGAGTCCCTGTTATATCTATTTAGCCATATCTGTTATCCAGAGGATGGTTAAGATATGTTATAAGGCATGCGCAAATGCAATTAGAAAAATATCAGTATCTGGATGTCATCATTAAAAGTTGAGATGCAGCAATTCGGTCTCCAATCAGGTGAAAAGTTTTTAATTAATTGTAGAAATTGAGCTGCATTCATGAATGGTGTACAACTTGCTCGACCTGCGGCAGAATGATAATTGCATTAAATTAATACTGTTGAAGATACAAGGAAAATATCCCATGACGTAAAAGCATCTCATTTTCTCATGAATAAAGACTTGAATCAAAATTCAATATTGAAATATGAACAAAACTAAATTTGTGGTTGCTTCAAAATTCAGAGGATGAATAACTGCTGTTAGCATACTCGATTGAATATAAATTTCACGAATAAACGTATTTTTCAGACAGCCAGTTTTTGAAAATATACATATTCCTTCTATTAACATTTGTAGCTATGATCTGGAATCTTCTCATCAATTAATGTGATATCTTCACCCCTGTGAGATATGTAAAAAGCTGCTTAATTATGCAATATATTGTCTTGCAAAAAAAAATAGTATATCAAGAATGTCAAACTAAGTCAAACTTCTGTATTAATAATCACGTGCTTCAATATACTATCTTAATAGAAACAGTACAAGTCTCGATACAAAATAGGTACTGCTTCAAATGAAATTTAAGAGAATCACAAAAATGACAATTTTGTTTTCAATTTTGATGATTTTTTTGGCTGGCGTAGATCAAAACATCATTCACCATGATCAGAAGCATTCGAATTTGATCTGTTCAGCCAGAAATAATTTGAACGTGCCTGAACAGAACTCTGATGATTAAAAAAACTATTTAAATCCTATTCGCAGTGCTCATAGGATCAATAAACATAAAATTAATTTTGTACAATTTAGAGCTTTTGTAGTATTATTGGCAATAAGATCAAACTACTTCTCACTTCGCTCTGCGTTAGGGCGACAGTTATGAAAAAACGTAGCTGTGTTGACTGAAATTTTCTTAATGGCTTCAGCTGAAAAAAGCTCTTATGACAGCATCGTGGTCAGCAAGTCTGATTTTACATCTTCAAGAGACTCGTTGCTCGTTTCTTCTCCCCACGTTGAAGCTACTCAAGAAGATTTATCCAGTTCTGACTACCAGAATGCCGTTTCGTCATATGTTAAAATCAGCTCATCTCTTGCTGAAGCTTCTATCTGCGGTGTGACTGACTATACGAATTCACTGTGTCAGATGCCCACGATCACGACCCTTCCGATCCACCGTACTGAAAGCAATTTAGATATCTGTGAAAAAGCTAGAAAATTCTCAACGCTTACATCACTGCAAAAAATTCGTCAAATATGTCAAGAGCATATTAAAGAATGGGTTAGATTAAAAGACTTGCATTTGTTTTTGTTTCTCCTCATATTCTCACTATACTTGAGCTGACGAGTAACCTTTTCATTAGGATCTACTCTCGCAAAACGATATAATCGTCGGCCAATTATTAATTGGTTTATCTAATCAATTGTTTGAAGTAAAGATAAGAGAAGATCATTCCAATTTGCATATGTACGCTATAAAAAAAGTACTATTCAGGATATACGGAAAAGATGTGAATTCTCTGTATGATTCAGTCGTAGAGTTGCACATTTTCAAACAGTTGGCATCTTGTGGTGTAGCACCAGTGCTTATAGCGGAATTTGACGTAAGTTCTGAAATACCCAAGATTTGGTGTTCGATCCGAAAAGACTATGGTGGCATGACAAATTGTTAATTTATTTGAGTTCACAAAGCTCATGTCACAGCGCTGAAGTCAATTCAATGACTTTATACAGTACGCAAGATACCAATTTTGTAATATTCAGAGGCATAATTGCTCAATGGTGAAATGTGCGATGATCAAGCGAGTGACGTCTTGTCATATTCAGTCGTATGTGTTTCTTTTTAGTAATTTCATATGATGCTCAAATAAACGTTTGTTTGCAGCATGACAAAATTGCAACTATCAAGATGCTATGTTTTTCTCGAATTGTATCTTTAGGGAGGTCGCATAGAGGAGTGGATTGAAGGAGGTGCACTAAGTTATAAAGACATGTGCTCAGCGAGTGTAATTATAGCAGTAGCGGCACTAGTAAGCTACTAAGTTATAAGTTTTGTGCAATAAAGTGATTGCTAAATTCAAAGTAAAACTTTTCATAGCAAGTATGTGACAGGTTGCAAATATCCACTTACTGGATCTAAGTAATCGAATTGACACGACCCCATGCATTGATAAATATCTCTATAAGTGGAGAGAAGGTGCAATGAGAATATATAATTCAGGTTAGCTTAAAGGAGTTAAATTGCTCATAATTTTTTCATGAATCGCTTTTATGATTTATATAAATATATATGTATATATATAAATAATATACATATATAAATATATATTAATATATATACATATGTATATATGGAGAGAGCGACTTTGAATTTTCTATCAGTCGATATAAATCACCCGAGTTACCTAGACTTTCAGCGATTGGAATTAGATAAATTATATAAAGAGTCCTTCAACTTGCATCATTATTTATTTCCAAAAAATGCCCCGATGAATGAGGTGACTACTCTGGCTTTCTGCCATAACGATATTCAAGAAAATAACATACTAGTCAATCCGGATCGAATGAGACTGATCGATTTTGAGTACAGTGGGTATAATTATCCAGCATATGACATCGCATCTTTTTTTTGGGAAATGACTTGCGACTACACAATACCCGGTAAGCCGAGTTGCTTCAGTGAATTGGAATTCATACGCAGCCTACCCTTTCTTCCAAATTGACCCGACAAGATATCCATCGCGCCAAAAGCGACAATTGTTCTGCGCAATGTACTTAACAAAACTCACAAAGACGTTCATTAAAACTAGCGACAATGTAAGACTTGAAGACACCTTAGATGCGATAGAAAGATTTCAACTTGCGGTTCATATGCTGTGGGGGTTTTGGGCTATCATTAGAGCTCCTCAAGCTGCGACTGCTACATCTTTCGATATGTTGTACTATGGACAAAAAAGGTCTGCTAGATCCTTTTATACAATACTTATATTGCTACTTCTGTTATGATCTAATGGTGCTATATTGATTTTATCTCCATAGAATTGACGCTTATTGGAGTCAGAAGGCGACATTGATTGCTCGTGGAAAAATTGTACCCTAGCACTCCCTTTGGACTATCTAAATCGCTGTTTAGTCAAATTAATCACAAATTCATCTTGTCCATATTTTCATTCGAGCAAGTATAACTTTTTGTGTGTTCTATTACATCAAAATGCTGCAATTTGATTGTTGACCACTGGGCGTGGAATGACCATTTGTAAATTCGCAATGAAATGTATTACACGATTATTTATACAATAGTGTGAGTTATCATGTTCGTGCCAAAGTCATGATGTGATAATCTGACAACCATTCCACCTGCGACGTTTAAATTCATATGTATATTCTGTGCGGCCACTTCAGTATGATTTGTTCAATAACGCTAATTAGTTGCTTTTGAATTTTCCAAATATAAGCTGAAAAAAACATACTGTAGCTGTTACAGTCCAGCTGACTTATGGAACTTTTATATTTAAATGCGGAATTCGGATTAAGTGTTTAACAGAAGTAAGCGTAATAGCACACTGAGCAATGGCTAAGAATGCGGAAGATAGTGTCGACAGTTACACAATCCCTGAGGATATCAAACAAATTCTCGAACCTGTTGATGTCAAGGCAGCTATCGCTATAGCAAAAAAAGAGGCGTTTCTGATGAAATATTGTAGAAGCTCTTTCAAGAAAGTATTTTTACCAAAATAATCTATTTTTTTTCCAGCCGCACCAAAGACTATTCTGGCTTGATATGGAATCTTTAAGCATGAGATGGCACTCTCCAAAGAAAAACTCCGTATCGACATCTTTATCGCTTCTAGAAGTTTCTAGGGTTGTACCTGGTGTAGATTCAGACTTTTGGCAGGTACTTCTTTGAAATAGACAAAAAGCTGCTTAAGATTTCGAAGTTTCTGAATTTTTTTGCTTGACAGGGCAAACCTGTGGGAGATAGGATGTTAGGTATAGAATTGCTGAGTCCGAATAGAAATTTGAGGATTATGTGTAGCAATATAGAGGAGTGGAAAATTTGGTTGAGAGCGCTAATGCATGCTCATCAGAAAGCCATTGCCAAACGAAAGCGTGTTGGATCATTACCAAATGATTTCATTCAAAAACAATGGGCATTAGCAGATCTTGATAAAAACGGTTGGGTGTTTCACATATTTGGAATGCTTACGACAAACTATTAGTTTGTCGCAGCATTAATTCCATACCAAGTCGCTAATCTATTACATTTAGGTTGATCATGAAAGTAATAATAATGTTTCAATGTAATTTAGGCAGTCTCAGCTTCTATGAACTGATACACCTGTTCCAGCGCATTAACTTTTGTGCTGATGTTCGTTATGCGGAACAATTATTTGAAGAGCTCGATGAAGATGGGAGCTACCTATTAGAATTGGATGAGTTCAAATCAGTAAGCAATCATTGTCAAATGAGCCAGCAAATTAATTTTAGCTTTGTTACAAACTTTTAACCCATCAGGATATTATGTTATATTTTGATATGTATAAGGATACGCGCATACAACTGATGACTGAACAAGGATTTAAAAAGTTTTTGACAGAGGTGCAAGAAACTCCTCCTCATTTACTGGCCGAGCAAACAGCTCAAATCGCTACACTGGAGGAGCCATTTCGTGCTGAGGTGAAGATATTTTTTGCAGAAGAGCATTATTTTCTCAAAATTTAGAAGGGACTCACTGATTTAGGTTTTAACATGTTACTGACTAGCGAATTCAATAGTATAATCAATCCTTTGAAAAAAAAAGTGTGTGTTCAAGATATGAAACATCCATTCTCTAATTATTGGATAAATTCATCACATAATACCTATCTTACTGGTAGAATATCCAATCTAAATTCTGAATATTTTAGCAGGAGATCAAATGATTGGCAAATCTGCTGTTGGGCAATATATAGATTTGCTTCTGAAAGGTTGCCGTTGCGTGGAATTAGACTGTTGGGACGGTCCAGATGGTAACCCTGTGATCTATCATGGCCATACACTTACAAGCAAAATCGCCCTTTCAGCTGTAATAAAAGCCTGTAAAGACTATGGATTTCAGGTCGATTCTTTGATACATGTTCCGTTTGCATGGCAAAACGATATTTTCTTCGACACATGATACTCTTCAAGATAAATGCCACGTGTCTAAGACTGATTCGAACAATTTTTGATTTAGTGCTCTGATTGTTGTGTAAGTTGCATATCATTAAAAATCATACCATTTCACCAATCAATGAAATCTAATTGCTCATTGATCTTTCAGAATTCCCCTTATCCTATAATTTTATCACTGGAAATGCACTGTTCAACAAGCCAAAAGATACGAGCAATTCATATGCTTAAGTCTGTTTTGGGCAAACAACTTTATATGCATCCAGGTAATAAAAGCTGATCTTTCATGCATTTTCAGCTGGTTCCCCAATGCCGACTCCATATGAATTGCGATACAAATTTATTGTAAAAGGACAAATGCCATCTGAATTGAGTATGAGTACTCCCAGTACCAAAGAGAATCACTTTCTAGTCAGTTTGAAATTTTTATTTCATCAGTTTTCAGGATGAAATCGCAAATCGTGAATTCAAATTGAGACTTTTCAGTGAAGATCCAGAAAGTATTTCAAATATCGTCGCAGTAGAATCAAACAAAAATTGCATGTCGACTAAAGAAAAGTATGATTTTTCTAACAATGGCATCATAAGCGAAACAGGTGAATGCTAACCTTTTGAACATACCATTTCTTTTAGACAAACAGCTTAAAAACACGGAAATAAAAGAGCTACAGGTATTAGATCAGTATATATGGAAACCAACTGGTCACTATCAGGAATATTGTGACACTTTGACTTTAGTTGGTTGTAGCTTCGACCTCATGAAAGATCCTGCATCCGGTAAATGACATAAATTATTCAAAATTCACCAGACACTCGAGTTAACTCTATAAGCGAAAAAAATGTATAAAAGTCATCAAAAAAGATCCCAAAAATTTTGTGAGATTTAATCAGCATAACTTATCAAGAATCTACCCATCTGGTAATACCGAGAATGCTCATTTTGACATGAAACTGGAGATAGGTGTAAGATTAATGTCTTCTAATTACAATCCGATGCCTTGCTGGATACATGGCTGCCACATGGTAGCATTGAATCTCCAAGCCTTTGGTCTTGCTACCTTGATGAATATGGGAAAATTTCTAGATAACGGATCTTCAGGATACGTTTTGAAACCATCTATCTTGCGCGATCAAGACGTTATCTTTGATTCCAGCAGCAGAAATTCTAACTTTTCAGAGTCTGCTGGAGAGCCTCGAATAACATTATCTATTCAAGTCCGGATATCTTATTATTTTGAAATGACTTGTATTTAGGTTCTAGCTGCACAACAGCTGCCACGCCCTATTGTCGAGGATACTTTTGGCCGAAAACGCGATAGATTGTGTCCTTACGTTATCGTCTCCATACATGGAGTCAAAGAAGACACCACTTCCAAAAAGACTACATACGTTCCAAATAATGGCCTTAATCCTCGATGGAAAGACCAACAACTCACGTAGATTCTTGAAATATTCCATAAAATTATTCTCTACAAGGTTTGAAGTTTCTGTGTCGTCTCTGGCAATTTTGATGTTCGAGGTTCGTCACTATGACACAGTTCGCTCTGTGTTCCTCGCCGGAGCTGCTATGCCAGTCTCTGCAATACGGTCTGGGTAAGACAAAATATCTCAGAGCACAGGTTAAGTCATAATTTAAACTTCTGCGTTTTTAAGGATTCGCTGGGTCGAGCTTTATGATATGAAGTTGCGCTTGATACCCTGGTCAGGATTGCTCATATCCGTCTCAATTAAAGTAAATACTTTATACAATTCAAACATTCACGGGGACCTGGCGAATACACTGAATGTGCGCGATGGAAAATCCACCATTCCCAAAAATCTTTAGCAAGCTGCCCTTTATTGTTCATCATCACATGTGTAAACAAAAATCTAACCAGATGATCTATCTCCTATGCAAGACTTTCAAAATATGAACAAAAGGAATTATGCCAAAATACTGACGAATAAGTACATGCATCAGCATTATTTGTCGCGTTCATACTGGTTTGATGAAATGAGCACTTTTTGAAATTGTTTTATCTAGAAAAACAGCATGATGCACATTCTGTAGTCGGTGCAAATATGATGATATGGACATATTTTGTCACCTCTTTCTAGTTGTCATACTGGACGGATTTCGTAGCTGGTGGTGGAATCAATTCGTTTTCCAAGAAACACAATTCAAAGATAAAATCATTTTTTATTCGCGAACACCATCCTATGATTAAGAAACCCATGAAAACTTGCAATAAACTTACCCTTTTCGCTATCGAAATAAACAAACGCTCCTCTTAGAATTTTATCGTTTTTAACTTTCAACTCCGATTGTAGCTGGAACCATGTCAGATACTTTTTATGGTAGATCCAATTTTTTCTTTTCAATTCGATAGCGGCCAAATACTGCTGATATGTTCCCTGATGTCAGAAGCATGAATCTGAAGATATAATTTTTCGCCGTATAAGCTAGAGAAAATTTTAAAGTAGTTACCTGCTGGCAATAAAAAGCAAAAAATAAAGTATCCAAATCTAACATTGAGAAAAGCTTCAGATTAGCATAATTAAGTATTGGCTGGGTAGGAAAACTATTTGGCATATACATCCATAGCATTTTCATTTGATCATATCGAAAATGTCGGCGTTGTACCATAAAAGGAAGTTTTTGAGCGGCAAGGTTCAAGACCTCAACTGAAAAATTGATGTTACAATGATTCTACGGCAAATTACTAGATATATACTAATGAACGAATCAAGGCTTCTACTTAATATATACTTTCGTGAGATGGCAATAAGTACAAAGTCAGGCAGCTTCATAGATATTAGTCAGCATCAATAAGATATTCACAAATCAAAAATTAGATCTCTTAAGTATATTTATTAATGCTACCACTGTTCGGGACCGACGGCCAAAACACGAAATTTTCTGGCTGAGATAGACTCTGTTAGAAAAAAACCGATTACACTAAATGTTCAGACGATTGTTATATAGCTTTGGATGTTACAAAACAATTACGCCGTTTCTCACGTTCATTAATCAAATCTTAACATATGTAGTTCACGCAAAGAAATGACCAGCTTGATTCGTGCTCTTACATACCTGTGGCTTATGACAAAAATTGCCATTGGAGTGACTGGAATCTAAATATGAAGTATTTATACTAAGTTGTGATGTCTTATAAGCAATTTAGCGCTTGACGCGCACTAAAGTGGCCTCATAATTGACAAAGAAGTAGATACCTCGCACCTTGATTCAAATTAGACTTCAGTTTAGATTCTCTTGTTTTTTCATCTGTAATTGAGCTTTGACAAAGTGAGCTGTCGTCCGTTGAGATGATTTCCTTAAGCAAAACAACAATATTAGATTTCCAGACGGTCAAGAATTTGTAAAACTTTTACCCTTGAATTGGTTTTTGGACAAAGGGCAGTCCGCGGTTTCGATTCAATAACTATGAAAGCTTCCAATATCTGCATCACACAAATATGACGTAGAAATACCTTACTTTTTCGACAGCATCCTCAAAATTTGAAGATAGCATTTGTGTACTTGGGTGTCCATCCGCCTCGTCAGCGATTACAGAATCTGTCAGAGATCTACTTCGAGCTCAAATACAATACCTATAGCCTTTAAAAGCTGTGCCATGTCTTTATAACCAAATTTCGTAGTGATCAATTGCACGAAGCCTTTAGCAAATTCTAAGTCGAGTACTTTGCCTTGAATAAGATCGTAGATGGGCTGAAAAACCATCATAAAACTGAAGCCAAAACGTTTGTACATACGATTTTACAAATTGTGCCAATTGTGTTTCGACATTTTGGTGACAGTACTTAGATTGATACAGATCAACAAAAATTTAGATATCTTGAAATAGTCCAAAATGAGTCTTGATAAAACTCACATTTTGACTAGGTTCACTTTTTTTAGAAGACAAAGATATTTGTGAGCGATTATCAATTCCTTTCAAGTGTAATAAATCATCCAATACTCTGGATTACGATTATCGAAGAGTCAAATTTTTTAGGTATGCAATAACCTGGCTATATTTATCAAGTGTGTTCCCAGTTTATCTATATTTTTATTCCTAAATGATCCAAGAGAATAGCCCTCCTCCGTCAAGAACGCAACTTCAGTGACAATATTTATGAGGGCCAATAATTCAGTGTAAAGCTCTAGCTGACATGGTTTGAAAAATTTTTTGCCTTCATTAATGTTTTTGACTAGGCACGTCATACTGATGGCTTACAGAAGCCGTTTACTTATTGAGCTAAAAGAAGTATTGAATTTGCCGACTCTGAATTCAAATTTGACCTGAGGTCATGGATTTATATATTTGTGTAACCTTTATTCATTACCTTTGGATAATCTAAATTTGCTATCGTTTCATCCTTGAATATTTTTATATTTTTTTTGAGTCAAAAGCAACTCCTGATTTTTATTATAGTAATGATGATTTGCAAAACTGGATAGTTTATATCAAAGGCCCTTATTTAACACCTTATCAGGTATATCAAGTAAAGGTGTGCATCGCAGTGTGAATAGTAGACATTTATTAAAAGCTTTGTTTTTGTTTCAATTATCAGGACAGAGTTTATAAGGTATTGCTGAAGTGTCCTGATGAGTTTCCAATTCACCCGCCGGCAGCTATATTTCTAACTAAAATCTTTCATCCAAATATAAATTTCGACACAGGTGACACTGCTCAAAATGCTTCTGGTATTTATAATCTTGTTTCTCAAATTTAGGTGAGGTTTGTGCGGATATTCTGAAAGAAAATTGGTCTCCGGCTTGGACCTTGAGAGACTTATGTCATGCAATAATATACTTGCTGAGAGATTCTAATCCGAGCAGCCCGTTGAATTGTGACGCAGGTCAAGTATAACAAAACTATTCACTTTGTGAGCAGGATATTTGATTCGATTTGGTGATATGAGAGCATATAAGAACCTAGTATTTTACTACAATGAGCTGTAT
This sequence comes from Galerucella nymphaeae, assembly GCA_963978555.1. Taxonomy (NCBI): domain Eukaryota; kingdom Metazoa; phylum Arthropoda; class Insecta; order Coleoptera; family Chrysomelidae; genus Galerucella; species Galerucella nymphaeae. The sequence goes on along the minus strand of CAXBTC010000005.1, from coordinate 8,169 downwards.
GCACTCAAAGCAATTCCGACACATGACTCATTTTACTAAATCGAATTTTAAAGTTGAGTCTTACTGATTTCTGTCTTATTGACTTTCATGTAATCCAACTGCTATCTCTACACTTGAAGCACGAGTACATTGTTCAATACATCATCTTCTACGAATCAGCTAAATAAGCTCAGTTTATACTCCATACTTTGTCGTACTCAAATCAACATACTTTGACTAAAGTTGGTCTAGTGCTTCCTGTAAATCAATGATCGATCGAAAGAGTACTTTGCATGAAATATTATGACTCGTGTACTCTTTGTATAGATTTTATAGATAGTAAATCCCTTTAGAACCATCTTCCTGGGTGACGCGTGCTGTTCTAGCATCTGTACGCACTCGAGTCAAAGGCCTGACGAAGAGAACTGACTTTTCGTAAATTATGGCATCTTGATTGGCGATTTGCATATATTTGTAGTCTTAGTACTTCGACAGCCTCTCAAGCTCTTGATATAGTGCTTTAATAACTCAAAAGTTTCTAGTTAGCAAAATTATTAATGAATCTAGACCCCATAATACAACCTGGGGTGACTGAATCTGTATGTGGTGATCAAAATAAAAGCGCGCAAGTTGACCGTTGTGACCTATATTGGTGAATTAAAAATTTAAATATGCGCCTTATACAATATACGGCACAAAGTCGTGGTGTGTGTAAGACGAACGCTTCACTTGAGAACAGACTCTAATAAGACGAAACATCATCATTATCTACAGAGACTTATTAATATTGTGGAATTTACTATAAGTTTTGTCGGTTTATGATAAATCAAGAGCAGCCGTAGCTCCATGATGCAGCTTTTGGTAAACTCAATTACAAAAAGTCATAGATAAGTGAAAGAGTGACAAAGCATTTGCTATTATTCTAAATGTCGGCAAGCATGTGAATTTTGTTTGTGTCGCTGTGTCATTGACTAAGAATTGAGTCGTGTTTCATATTGCGTATACGCCAAAAGCAATTCGTTGGTCTTTAATCTATTTGCCATATCAAGCAAGAGCTCAATTACTTGATACCCTTCTTACTTATTGCCCTACTTTTAAATTGACCAAATCTGTCGACACCGGAAGTGTTTTAAATCTTCTGAAAATAATCCATTTTAATACATGGATTGAAAACTCCTGCAAATTCACCATAAGTCAGCAATTAATTTGTTAATTTGACTATTTTGGAGTTAGCTTAAGGGAAAGTTTATGAAAAATTGACTTTTTGCTCGATATTTAGGTATCATGGAAAAAATAGTATCAAATGACGCTGTATTTTCACTAACGAGATCCGTTGCCGTGAGCTGTCTGACCGACTCCCATTACGATACCGAATCTTCAGCTTGGATTACCGCAGAGGCTTATAAGATTATCAAGCCCAATTTACAAAAAAACATTGTGAAAGTCAATTTCCTGATATGTCAAGCGCCATCTGGAGCAGCTAGGTGCAGAACTTGTGGTGAACGCATACAGAAGGCTTCGTTGCGATTGGGTTATCCACTCAAAGTGAGTGAGAAAAGGCTTCACATTTCTAACTTATCTTCCTTCATGTTTCAAAATCTACTTTTTGCGTGCTTCAGGATCGTCGGGGCTTGAATGGCATTCTGACAGCCTGGACACATATATTTTGCTCTCGAGACATAATACGTTTTGTTGCCAATGCAATTTTTAACAGATCTTATTTCTTGAGATATGCAGCCGTAAAGCGTCGAAATTTAGAAAAGCTTTATCCAGATCCTATTGGTGAGACCAGTGTCATTGTGCCCGGAAAGTCTAAAAATGAATATAATAAAATTGGATTTGCCACTGAATGTGTGAAGCATGAAAATTTTGGGGTAATGATATCATTCTTCAAGTGCTAATAATTATGATTTGTACGAAACACTGTTTAAAGCCGTTTCCTAAAACATGCTTATATCGAGAAGACAGCCCTAAAATAGATTTTTTGTTGGTGGCTTATTTTCGCAATAGTACTGATTTATTATTATATTTTGGTGTTAAGTCTGATCTTACGAATATTAGAAATTTATGACTTTTCTAATGAGCAGTGTACGGATTTTAAAAAAGAAATTGTTTCACCATTTTCCTCTATCTTTGTGAATTGGCAACTCTTATCGCTAGAAGAACAAGAGAAGCTTTTGGAGTTTGCTTTTGGTGATATCAAGGACTCAGTCGGTGAAACTTTCAATACAGAGGAATATATTGCTGGTGATTTGAGTAGGATAGCCAGCATCGAGATAGATGAGCCAAAAGCGTTGTTAGCAAAGTTATTGCCATTTCAAAAAGAGGGATATATGTGGATGTATGCTCAGGAATTCTCACCGTGCAAAGGAGGAATTTTAGCTGATGAAATGGGCATGGGAAAAACAGTCCAGATGATAGCTTTTCTTTTGGCCAAAAAGGAAGAGCGTGATAAAAACAAAGAATTATCAAGAAATGGAGATTGTGACTCTGGAGATAATGTCCAAACGACCTTGATAGTCGTCCCACTTGCAGCAGTTGTTCAGGTCTCATTATATGACTCATGATTGGATAAATATTTAGTTTATCTAATGTTAATACCAAAAATGTATGTACTTCTTTCCTTGCAGTGGAAAACCGAGTTGGAAAAATTTTGCAAGGATAAAACGTTCAGAGTCATGATATATTATGGAGCTTATCGCGAGGCTCTTATTGAGCATATACAGGATCATGACATAGTCATAACTACTTATGCCACATTGGAATCTGATTATCGGAAAATCATGAATCGATGCAAAACTGTTTGCAAAGTAAATCTGAATCCATACAGTTCCATTTTAATTATTCGTTCTTTCAATTCTGCAGTATTGTGGACGCTTGTTCCTACCCGAAAAATTGAAATTTCATTTGCAATACTTTTGCGGACCAAAGGCAGCACAAACTGCCCGCCAAGAATTGCAGCTGAAAAAGCGTCGCACAGCTACTAAGAAAGCAATGCATACATTGAATATTGAGAAGGCATCATCTTCCGAGGACACCTACCAATTTCCAAACGTTGGCAATGTTTATCGCTCCTTAGTTCGCGAAGCAGCACCGGAGATTGTTAGTTTTATATTGAAGCTCAAATTGATATGAGATTCTTGTAGAAAGACGACATTTTAAACAAACGGTCTTGGATTTTTCCGCAACGAAAGTCTAAAGCAAATTTAGAGAGTAGTCTTGTCTGCACAGAGGTACTGTTGCTGCTATGATAGATAAATAAAGATCAATCATGTCTTTGCTAATGTTTAATCTTTTCATTGAGGTGGAGTTGTTGTAGTTATCGTCAATATTTGACTAAGTCAGCACTTGCAAAAGAGTTTCATATCTATACTAATAAGTTTGGTTTTTTGATGTCTTTATCATTTTTTCTAGGAAACGAACTTTTCAAAGACTGCAAGCGACGACTTGGAAGGTAGTTCAAATCAGTCCACATTAAGATGTACTAATTTATTTCATGCAATGTGATTTAGACGAGGAAGACTTTTTTTATTTCTAATGTAACTGAATTGAAATTAAATGTACCCTATGCAGTTCTGTCTCTATCAATATATTGATATTTGATGTAGAAATTATTGAGGCATCCAAGAAATATCGGGAGATTATAAAATTGTCTTTTTCTGAGTTGCAACAACAGCGCGTGGGGAGCTTAAAAAAGTACTTGCAAGAAATTAATCAACCTGCTTATGGTACGAAGCAAGAAGTACTAAACAGACTGACCATGCTCTTATACCCGGATAGATGGGATCTTAAGTCTTCTGAATGTCCTATTGAGTCGCAGCAGGCAGACAATGTTCATATTACCTCCAAGATGTTGCAACGCAAAACCAAAAAACTCCACAAAAAAAGTAAAGGTATTATCGTTGAGTCGAGTCAATATAAAGCAAGAAAGAAGTTGTGAAAATAAGTTGTTATCTTCACACTGCTCTGCCTGACTCATTTTTTAAATTCTGGGATATAATATCCTTAGATTTGAATGCTCTTATCTTCACTGTCAACTTTAGATATGACTCAATACGACATGGAAATGGTAGTAAACGCGGAATGTGCTTCTGACAGCAATAATCGGAAGGTATATCTATCAGGTTTTACTTTTAATTGAATTCAGGTAAATGGGAAGAAAGTAACCAAATCCAGTGCAAAAGGTAATACTAGTGTAAGCAATTCATTGATGCTGGAAAGAAATCGAGTCGATACAACGTATACACTATATCCTTATGTTTCATGTTAGATTGGTATAGTCAGTATAAAGGTCTTTTTGATACATCTCAACTTTTTAGCTACAAAAAAATCCTGCACAACAAAGTCAAGTACTTATCGTGCGAAAATTAGTTTCTCGTCCGAAGCTTCTTTAGATGAAACAATATCTGATTCAACATTTTCATCAGAAGATTCTTTTAGTGCCTCAGACTCAAGTTCGTCCTCGAGTTTAAGTCTTACACAGTCAAAGTCGAGCTTTAGGAAAAAAGTTAAAATAAATCTGCACAGTGAAGACAGGAGTTCATTACCTGTTAGAGTTAGCGAAGCCACAACTTGTATAAATAGTTTGACATCTGAAGATAGTTCAAATGATAGTCCGAACGATTTGGTAAAAGACATGTCGCCTTTGCACGCCATAAATTGGGAAAGAATTGTTTTAGATGAAGCCCACAGAATCAAAAGTCGAGTAGCATCGACAGCAAAGTCAGTTAATGCATTACGAGCATATAAAGGGAGATGGTGCTTATCTGGTACTCCGTTGCAAAATCGTATAGGAGAGTTGTACAGTCTCATACGATTCATTAGAATGGATCCCTATGCCTACTATTTTTGCCAGAAAAAGAATTGCGAGTGCAAGTCTCTTCATTTCAGGTTTAGTGATAATCGATTTTGTCACATATGTCAGCATGCTCGAACAAGTCATTTTTCGTATTTCAACAAACATATCGTGAATCCCATCCAAAAGTATGGATACGCAGGTCAAGGATTCGTGGCCCTGCAATTGTTGAAAAATGATGTTTTGAATAAAGTTTTGTTGCGACGGACGAAAATTCAACGAGCCTCAGACATGAATCTACCATCACTCGAAGTGGTTATACGACGAGATGAGCTCAGTCCACAGGAGCGTGATTTTTATGAGAGTTTATACAAACAAACAAAAACACAATTTGACAATTATGTGGATAAAGGCATTTTACTTCATAATTACGCACATATTTTTGATTTGCTAAGTCGTCTACGACAGGCAGTTAATCACCCATATTTGATTTTGCACGGTTGTGCTCTCTTGGAGCAGCAAGTGGACCTTACAACTCGGAAAGACTGTTATACAATTTGTGGATTGTGCCAAGACGATATCACTCATTCTGAAACAACGCTCAGCAAGTGTGGTCATTATTTCCACCGTGACTGCATTCAAGAGTATATTGAATCATGCTCTCAAATGTCGATAGGCGTGCTAAAAGATCAAGCCGTCACCGAACTCGAATTAAAAAAAAATAAACAAGATATACTTGATGAGAAAAGTGAATATAGTCAAAGCTCAAATCAGAAACCACTAGGATGCCCAGTGTGTTATGCTCCACTTACTATAGAATCTAATTGTAACTTAGAAGTCGGATATATGAATCGTAAAGCAACATCCAGAAGTATACTCTCTAGAATAGATATGTCAAAGTTTGAATCATCTACTAAAATAGAAGCACTGATGCAAGAAGTCGGTCAAGTGCACAGCGATTCTCCCGACTCCAAGTGTATAATTTTTTCACAATTTACAGCGATGCTGGACTTGATAGAATGGAGACTTAAAAAAGATGGATATAATTGCGCAAAGTTCACTGGATCACTATCTTTGGACGCAAGGTGAACACTAATTTTCTTGTCCAGTTGAAAATAAAACAATCCATATGATTCAGGACAAATACACTCCATGCTTTCAACACAGATCCTGAGTTGAAGATCATTCTCATCAGTCTCAAAGCAGGTGGTGAAGGCCTCAATTTGCAAGTTGCGAATAAAATTTTTCTCATGGATCCATGGTGGAATCCTGCAGCAGAATTACAGGTATCGAAAATGTCACGAGTCAGAATTTTTCAGGCCATACAACGAGCTCACCGCATTGGTCAGTCGAAACCTGTTCGGGCATTAAGGTTTATTTGCGACAATACAATAGAAGAAAAAATGCTAGAGTTGCAAGAAAAGAAACAACTTGTTTTTGAGGGGGTAAAATGATCATGCTTGAATGATGCACTCGTTTTTATGTTGATATTTATGATGCGTTTACTTGTTTCTACATATCAGACAATAGATGGCAACTCTTCTGCAATGGCAAAGCTGACTCAGGAAGATTTGAGGTTTCTATTTAGCTAGTCAATCGTCGAGAATTATACTATGGTCAGTTGGAAGTAACTCAAAAGCACTTGTGGCCCTTTTCAGACTTGAAAATTCCATCGTTCATGGAAATATTGGATTGACAAATACATTCAGCATAAACTTCCGAAGCGACAGAATCGTTAATTTTATAATAATTTTCATTTTAGTGTATTGTAGTATAGTGTTTCAAAGGAAAGCCTGTATTATAGATACAATCTTATAAAATTTATGCAAAATTAGTTCTCAGCAGTTAGACGGTAGCTGTCAAGTAAAATATTACAAATAGTACAACTATTCGCATGTCAAAGCTGCTAAAAGCACAATTTAGTTCTCTCATATCGAATGTTAGACGTTTTTTACTACAAGCATTCATGGTGATTTGGGAAATAGTTTCAGGTCCAACGTAATATAATTTGAAGCTTTGCGAAAGGGATAGCATTGAGAGGTGATAGAGGAAATAATCTTTAAATTAATCTGTGCTGAAGCAATCAAAGGATGTATTCTGTAAGCTGTTGTATGATGATGCATTAGCTAATTTGTCTCGTATTTTTGTTAGCATGAGCTTGTGGCCCTTTTATATATATTTTTATTCTCTGCTGCTGTTCTATTTGGTGTCCTATTTCTACACTCTGTGGATACTCCAGCTATTCTTGGTAGCAAAACATTGAGCATCAACAAAGAATACTAAAATGGAAAGCTCAATTGTCTTGGCATTCATTATGAAATTGTTCATTTTAGCCCTTAGGGCGGAAATAATTGCTGTTTTTGTTAAGATTTGAGTAAGTCGTCGTCACCATTGAAACAAAAAAACATTTAAACACTGGCTCTTAACTTAGCATTGATTTGAGGTGTGTTACATCGTGAGTCTTATTTCAAATAAGATCAATTAAATCAGCAAGGGATCCAGGGGCATAAATGGTCTCTGTTCTCCACTAATATTTCAAGCTGACCTGAAGAAACACTCGTTATAAGCGAGTAGACAAGCTTTTCGTCTAACTATTTGGAATGTAAATAGATCTCAGACTCGTCCCAGATTTTTTTTGTCATCTTTGTAGCAAACGTCAGACTTTGTCCTTCAATGCTTGGATCGGCTATGTGGATCCTCTGAACTCAAAATGAATGAAATGCGTGGTGAATTAAACATTTCGAAATATGATGTTTCTTAATTTGCAGATTAAGCAGTGCCGAAAAGCTTCTTTGAGTCTTTCTCGTGGCTTTGAGGGTTTGAAGCGAAAAAAAAGCATACCATTTTGAAAGCTGACATTCAAAATAATTTTATATGATTGCAGCTATTGATCGGCGCAGCTTAGTATTGAAAACTTACTCGGCGGGTAACGCAAATCTTGTGTATCGTATAAACCCGTATAAATATTTTGGGGGTCAACATTTCCTCTCATGCTCAAGAAACGTGGGATCTCTTGGTACACTGTTTCCAGCGATAGTCTCTGGCGGGATCATACAATTATTTTCTAGCAATCCATCTGATTAATATTGCGTACTTTTTTTTCTGAGCTTGCACTTTTGCAGGGTGTTGTGCCTATCAAAGACCCTGAAATGTGTTGCGTCACTTCATCCCCCATTAAGGCTGAACTGAATAACTGACGAGAATTGAAATCATTTTAAAAACTCAGTTGATTTTCACCTGCTCATGAAAGATATTCACCCAGCAAGTCAGCTCAAGCAAAAGCAAACCTTAAAGAATTAGAATACGGGAATCTTCCATCAACTTACACTCATTCAGCATCAAATTGAGTATGAAAAAGGAGCATTTTCTAAATGAACTCATCAAAATTAATATAA
>CAXBTC010000004.1:0-43165 GCA_963978555.1 Galerucella nymphaeae | reverse complement strand
TGAAGTGCTAGTTCACCACCCACTTCATCCAAATCAGCATGCATATACTCCGGGAAGGTCCACTGATTCGGCCCTTCACCAAGTGGTTGGCAGAATCGAAAGATCATTGGACAACAAAGAATCCACCCTGGGTATATTCATAGACATCGAGGGAGCGTTTGATAAAACAACCTTTCCAACAATTACCCAGCAACTCAACTCCAGGAATGTACCTCTGGTAGTAGGAGAATGGATACTCAAGATGCTCTCTAGTAGAGCAATAAGTATCAATGTAGAAGACATCACAGTAAGAGGACTGGTCATGAGGGGATGTCCGCAAGGAGGAGTCTTATCACCCCTTCTGTGGAACATAGTCCTGGACACCCTGATTAATCACCTCAACAACAATGGAATCTACACAATTGCATACGCAGATGACATAGTTATTTTGCAGACAGGCAAATTTGTGAACACACTGTGCGATAGAGCGCAGGATGGGCTCAAATTAATTGAAACATGGTGTAAGGAACACTCACTTTCGATCAATCCCAGGAAGACTGAGATGGTCCTTTTTACCAGGAAAAGGAGTTTATCGGGTTTAAAATCCCCCGAAATCTTCAAAAGCAAACTAAACTTTTCTGAAGAGGTGAAATACCTTGGTATTACCCTCGACAGGAAACTAACATGGAACTCTCATCTACACAGCAGAGCAAAAAGAGCATATGTGGCTTATGAACAGTGTCGGAGAACAGTGGGACGCACATGGGGGCTGTCACCCCGAGTGGTCTCCTGGATCTACACTGCAATAATAAGACCTATGTTAACGTATGGAGCAATTGCATGGGGACCGAAGGTTCTACAAGCAACGGCCATTCAAAAACTATATCAAATACAGCGAATGGCCTGTTTAAACATCACAGGAGCCATGAGAACAACACCAACCGCAGCAATGGAGCTTATTACTGGTCTGACCCCTCTGGACCTGTATGTCAAGGAGGTTGCGTTGATGGCCATGGTACGATTGCGCACGGCTGGTGTAAACCCCGAAGTAGGAGTGGGCCAATTGCGGTTAAGCCTATGGCAGGAAGCGCTTACTGCGCTACCTCTGCTGCAGGCAGCCAATGATGCAATTAAACCCAGGTTTTTGTTTAATAAACCCTACAAAATACAAATAAAACACAACACAGAGCCAGATGCGGCAGATGCAATACGCATTTATACAGATGGTTCAAAAATGAATGAAGGCTCAGGATGTGGAGTTTACTCGAGAGCACTAAGCCTAAGGATCAAGTGGGGAATGGGAAACAATACCAGCGTAGTTCAAACAGAACTGGCTGGTATCTCAATTGCCACAAAAGAACTAACCAGAAAAGGAATTTCTGACAAAAACATAATAATCTGCACTGATAGTAGACAAGCCCTATTAGCCTTGAACAGACAACGTGTTATATCAAGACTAGTACTAGAGTGCCACCAAGATTTAGCTAACGCCTCGGCAGATAACAATATTATCCTGAGGTGGGTTAAAGGGCACGACAGGAGTAAAGGAAATCGCATTGCTGATTCTTTAGCCAGGGAAGCCGCTGGACTGAAAATTCTTGGACCCAGTGACACCTACGGCCTGACGACTTCGACAATTGCGGAACTAGCCAAACGCTACACCCATGCTCAATCCCTTGAGAGATGGGAGGCAATCAAAGGATGCAGTTTTGCCAGGATCACCCTGGGCGACCCTGGGAAGATGGCGCCGAAAAAATACTTGGCGATGACCAGAAGAAACCTACGTATAACAGTGGGATTCCTGACTGGCCACTGTCAACTAAGGAAACACCTCCATACTATGGGGCTAGTGGACACACCTATATGCAGGATGTGTGAACAGGAAGATGAGACTGTCAGGCATGTCCTATGCGAGTGTCCGGAGTTATCGTCGATAAGAGAGTGTGTGTTCGGTGAGTCTTGGCCTACACCTGCCGATATAAAGGAGATGTCTCCTGGTGACCTGTTCACCTTCCTGAGAAGGACAGGATGGACGATGACCTAGGAGGACAACTCCTCGGGAGGATGTACAATGGGTCATATGTGGCCTAAGTGCTGTGAGCCTACACTCACCCTCCCTACTCTACAGATACAGATAAGCTTGAGGGAGCATGTGTTTGAATTGAACGTGCATAGGCTAGCCATGCCCAAGATTGAATGTAGGCATTTAGATTGGTGGATAATCCGTAACATGGTAGAAGTAATCTTCCGAGACAACGAAGTGCGGGTACTTGTCTGCGGCTATGCACAGGAGGCACAGTCAACGGAGAAGACGGTCGCATGTTACTTCCATGCAACTGGAAAATGTAACAAGGGAACCAGTTGCCGATACATACATGTCGTTTCAGTTTCCTAGTTAGTCCCAGGAAGAACTATCTCTTAAGGATAAGGAGGGGGCTATGTTACGCGAGTGCCCCAGTGAAATTCCCGCATGAGACGACTATGACTCCTGCACTCACTAGTCGAGAATCATCGAGAAAACTACCTACCCTGCGCTCCCCCCGCCACTAGCCGAGAACAATCCAGAGACTACCTACCCCTCGCCCTCCTACTTGTTCTAGTCTATCCAGCGGGACGAGAGATTTCTAGAATCATACCCCACGCGTATAAATGGACGAGCATCGCTGCACATATAGATCAGTCATCATATAGTCAGATGGACATTTAGTGTTTATACAATCGCGCATAGATAAAGTTTTTATTCAGTGACTTTCATATAAATCAGTTAGTGTGTTTAGTGTATGATATAAATTATTAATCAAGGACAGTAGTACATATAAATCTGTAAATATAAATTAAGTAATTGGATATATAAATTAAAATAAACGTTACAAATATATAAAGTGAATCCAATATTTTGGTTCAATAAATTTATTGTAAAATTAAGAAAAGATATGATATGAACATAATTATTGTTTCATATCATATTGTTTCACAGATGATAAAAAACTTCAATTTGTAAAATATCTGTCAACAACATCTTTTGTTGCACAGGCAATATAATATCCAGATGTTCATTATCATCGATTTCTCCTCCAGGGCCTGATTCTCGAGTTCAAGGGAAAAGGAACGTTCACTTCACCAAAATGAACATTCCGATCCGCCAACGTTCACGCGTTACTCTAAAATCTAATTCTTGAGCACTTGTGATGTGAAACGTCATGCGGATGATTAATGCTATGTTGCCAGATATTTTATAGCTAAAGCACACCATTTTAAAGAAAGAAGAAGAAAAAATTATGATGAAAATCATAGAAAAAGTATATATCGATACTTTTTCTATGATTAAAATGCAAGTAAGAAGAAGAACCTGTTAACATAACCAAAGTTTGTAATTCGGCGGGTATTAATTTTTGTTTGTGTTTTTGACTTCTGTATTTTGTGCGATTTGGCTGTGAAAAAAGTGGAAGTATTTTAGTGATAAACTTTATCGACATTGGATATGGTAAAAAGCTGTTAACAACTGTTATCGGTTCAACTCATTTCAATTCTTATGTGTTCATTTTAGATGGAAATAAAGGAAGAAAAACAGCGTTTAGCTCCTATTGTGCAGCAGCAAAAGGAGATTTTATCTCAGTTTATGGAGAACAATGAAGAATTGAGTACAGGGAGATTCACAAGTGAATTCACCAAGAAAAGAGCGCAGGAATTATGGCAGGAAGTTACAAACCTTGTAAATGCTCTGCCAGGGGGCTTAAAAAAAATTGGGCCCAATGGAGGAAGGTAAGTATGGGGTCTTTATAATAAATTCAAAAAATTTGCTATAGCTATTAATAATATAGAATGGAACCTTTTATATATGGCCAATATGATTGGCCTTTTTTTGAAGACATATAATTATTATTTACATTATAATGATTTCAAATTGTCTTGATAAATATTTCCATTTTCTTATCATTTTGTTTTAGACCTGGCAAGATTTGAAAAAAAATGTTAAGGCTAAGGTGGTAGCCAATAAAAGACATGCTACTGGCACAGGAGGTGGCCCAGTTAAAATAATTAAAATTGATGACACTGAGGCCAAAATACTAAATTTAATATCACCAAAGGCCACTTTTGGGGATTAATCTGTACCAACACCTGTAACTAATTTTGAATATGTAAGTTTTATCAAGGATTAGTAAAAATATGTGTTGAATTTCTAGTGGCAAAATAGTTAATTTTGTACCAAGGGTGTAAAACAGACTTTTACGCCCGCAGCTGAAAGCTGTTCAACACTCAGCTGAGAGTGTGAAAGTGCTTTACACCCTTGGTACAAACATCATTTGTTAGTACAGTTGAAATTATTGATTATACATTTTCTGTAGTTATTTTTTTCTCAATTTTTGTATATAACTGTATATAAAATACACACTATTGCAAACAAAATAATATACATATTATACCTTAACACCAGTTATAAATTTGAAAGTTTGAAATTTTTGGATACACTGCTTTAAATTTATTTAAAGGTAAGTAAGTACATAGGTCCAAACATTAACTGAAAAAGTTATTTAGGTATAAAGTAAGAAGGTGTTAACTAACTTTTATATCTATATTAATTGCTGAAGCTCTTGATGGGGCTCTAATATATGGAGACACTATATTAATAAGTCTTTGGGTAAGTTCCTTGTTTAATCTTAACAACTTAATAAACTTTCCATCATCCAAGTCCATGGCATCTAAAGCTTTATACATTCGTCGTGAATTATGCTCGTTTAGATCTTCTGCATCTTAAAGCAGTAATAATCAAAATTAGCCTATAATATTAGTGGTTCTAAATTTAAAAATAATGTACTTACCTTGAAGATTATTAAGAACAATCCCGGCCCTTCTTTCCATCGTCGATCAAAATTTTTGAACCAAGTAATCTACTTCTACTCGTATCCAAAAACAATTAAAATAAAATATCCAAAGTAAATTTTTCAAACAAGAAACCAGCCAAATTGAAGTTATCTTAATTTCCCAACGTCAAAATCACAGCACATATGTGTGCTGTGGTCAAAATAATTTACACGAACACCCGGGAACGCTCCGTTCCCTTAAATATTAGTAGTAGAAACCACTTCTCTCGAAAATCGGTGATGTGAACTGTCACATCTATTCAAGAATATGATTTAGACACTTTCGAGAGAACTCCGCCCACTTTTCTCATGAGAACATAGATCCTTCGTTTCAAGAATCTGGGCCCTGGTAGGATGTTCCTCTCCACACACATATTGTGTATGGCACAACATGCTTTTATAATATCACACAGAAAACAGGATTAAAACGTGCTAAGGTTTCTCGTAACATGCAACTAAATCTCAATTTTAAGATACCTATACACCTTTCAATAATATTTCTTACTCTAATGTGTGCAGTGGTGTATCTTGCTTGAGGTGTACCAACTTGGGGGTTTTCAAAAGGAGTCATTAAAAAGCGACTCTGTGGATAACCAGAATCACCTATAAGCCACCCTACTTTTCCTAGATTTTCATCATGATTTTTTATTTGGGAGCTGCTCCAAATAAAAGAGTCATGACTTGAGCCTCCATAATTTCTCAAAACATTGCTAATCTGTAATTCACACACCAATCGTTAGTTGATTGAATGAAAACCTGAAATGAATGATAGTTCAAAACTATGTCAACCTTTATATTTAGATAACAAACCTTTTCTATTAATAAAATTATTTTCTTCAATGGCTGGCTTTAGGATAGCTATGTGAGTTTCATCAATTGCTTCTGGGGTCCATGGAAAACCAAATCTATCCATCAGATAACTGGATTTTTTCTTGTACTATATTAAAAATAGCTCTAGTTACCTCATAGATGCAATAGTGAATTGACGACTGACTTAGCGCAGAATTATATATATATATATATATATATATTATATATATTATATATATTCCTCTCCTACAAATCTTTGGTATGAGCCAGTTGCATAAAACCGTAGGTTACCATAACTTTTTTGTCCACCGATATTCCAGCCACTGTTCGGCGATTGTATAAGTGCTCACAAAGTCTTTCAATCATGTCACGTGCTAGTTCCTTTTTGACTCTATACAACTTCTTAAATATAAAATCGGAGAGTTCAAATGGATTAAATAAACTCTTCAGTTGTCTTCTATTCCTGATCAAGGATATATTCATTTCTCACCTACGCCGACGAATGTTTTGTATTCCGACAACAGGAAGCATTATTATTAGTATTTCGTGTTGAAGGAATGGAAATAAACAATCAACCGAATTAAAAAATAAAAACGATGAGAATTTACATCAACAAAAAGAAAATCAAGTAAAAACAAAACCATAGTTAAGAGAACATATACAGGGTATCTCACGACGAGTGAAAACTATCTGCATATGGCAAAATACTTTTCGGATACGATAATATTCCAATCTTATCTCATTGTTTGTGGTATCAAGGGTAATTTTATTTATTAATTTAGTTACAATATCCTCGGGCAAGAACAATTGCAGGATAAGGACAAACACAAGATAATAAAGACAGAAGAGACAAAAATAAAAATACAATGCAGTATTTCTCATAAAGCTAGGTATTTACGTGAGCTCACTTCCCTTTAAGGAAAAAGAAAAGTAAGTACTCATATACAGCTAGGCATTCACAAAAAGAAATTTACATTATATGCAAAGGGAAGTCTTGCCTATGAATTATCCCGAAGAAAGATTCGTTTCATTTGTCTATTATTTGTGCAGAAAATATCTATGCTTCACTTAATCGAGGAGTACTCAATGATCTGGTTTAATGGAGAAAATTTGTTAACGTTTGTCCTATGTGGTAATTCATGGAACAGGCTATTGGTTCTAGAATTTGTTCTGGGAACTTCGAAATTCAGTAACGATACTACTATTGAAACGAGAATAAAAATGTTCTTGAGGTGTGCCTCTAACAGGATAAAGACCGTCCAAGATAAAAGAAGCTGACTTAAAGTATCTTTTTTGTGCTCGTTCCAAAGGGGAAACATGAATATTATAATTCGAGGACCAAATAACACATGCATACTCCAGTTGCGATCTTACGAATTTCGAGAACAAAATATTTAATGTGTTGATATTTTTGAAACATTTCGTATTTCTAACGATGAAGCCCAGCGACCAATATGCTGCAGAGACCGGTTTTTGTATATAAAGAAGAAAAGATAACCTTTGATCAAAATAAACACACAGATCTTTCAGGACGTCTAGTCGGTCGAGGACAATGTTGTACAAGGTGTAATCAAATTGGATAGTTGTTTCTTTCCGACAAAAAGACATTTATTTGGGTTCATAGGGAGCTTGTTTCTAATTCACCAATTATTGACCAAATTAAGGCTAATTTGAAGTTTCAAGTAGTCATTAACGGAGTTTACTTAACAGTATAGTTTCATATCATCAGCATATATGTCTTTATCAATGCCGATATCTGGATCTTCGGTAATGTCATTTATAAAAATGCTGAAAAGTAAGAGACCCAATATACAGGGTGTCCCATGACGAGTGAAAACTATCTGTATATGGCGAAATACTTATAGTAAAATCATGAAAATTTCTACGTTTGGGTTTTCGGATACGATCTTTTCAACTAAAATATTTTCAAAGATGGCCGACTTCCCGTTCTACCGGAAGTCGACTGTAACTTTGTAATTTAAATGGAACACCCTGTATATTGATACATTTTTGAAATCTACGTAATATTTTAGTATACTTTTGTCCAAAAACTTTTTTCGAAAAATGCACACTTTTGAGTTATTGATTTTTTTGTAGAAAATTTGACCGTTGAAGACCCTTATAAATTATTTTTTTACGAGGGGACCCTTGAAGATATGAAAATGGTTTCTTTTCGGTTGCCTTAAGCAAGGTCAAACGTATTCGAATCTATGTTGGAAAATTTTTCATTTTATACAGGGTGTGTATAAAAAGTGTTCAAAGTTTAACTACATAAATTTAAGATTTCTTCATTTCTTCAAATAGAACCACCCTGTTTTTTCTATTTTAATGCATTCAGGGGAAAAAATAAGGCAAGTTCATGTATACTTTCCTATACCTAAACCTTACCGTTATCCAGATATTAAATGTTTTTTGTAAATTTTTAGAGATGCAGGTGTGGTCTAAATTTTGATACTAGCACTGAGAAATAAAAATTATTATGTGAATTTACTTTGAATACATGGTAAATATGACAGAGTTTTTACAAGAACATGTGCTTTATTTGCAGTAAGATATCCAGATTGACCACGATCGAAACCGCACATTGTTAAAAGAATACCTACTTAGTTTGAAGCTATTCGGTTAATTTTAAGCAAAAGTTAATCGAGTATAACCATTTGCGAGAATAATAAGATATGCTACAAAATTTTATGGAAAATTGAAAGCCAAAGAAAAATAGTCTGATGTTTTAAAGTAAATGTTCAAAATTGCTCCCTTGAACTTCAATGCATTTTTCAACCCTTCTCAGTATACCTTCATTCGTCGCACGGCTAATCATCATCTCATAAAGGGAATTGAAGGAATTTCGAACTCTTAGCTCACAATCTTCTCAAGATGTTAACTAATGTCAGTTAAATAAGTGTCATTCATTACAAAGCCTACTAAAAGTATACATGGAAAAGTTAAACTTGTTAAAAAATATAATAACAAATTAAAACCCCAAATATCTCGGAAACGACTAAAAGTTGGAATAGGATTAATAAAAACAATTTGATTTGATTTTTTTTTAGAGACAGATGAAGAAAAAGACCTTTTTATTTTTTAGTGCTTGTATCAAAATTTAGACCACGCCTGCATCTCTAAAAATTTACAGAAAACATTTAATATCTGGATAACGGTAAGGTTTAGGTATAGGAAAGTATACATGAACTTGCCTTATTTTTTTCTCCTGAATGCATTAAAATAGAAAAAACAGGGTGGTTCTATTTAAAAAAATGAAGAAATTTGATATTTATGAAGTTAAACTTTGATCACTTTTTATACACACCCTGTATAAAATGAAAAATTTTTCAACATAGATTCGAATACGTTTGACCTTGCTCAAGACAACTGAAGAGAAACCATTTTCATATCTTCAAGGGTCCCCTCGTAAAAAAATAATTTATAAGGGTCTTCAACGGTCAAATTTTCTACAAAAAAATCAATAACTCAAAAAGTGTGCATTTTTCGGAAAAAGTTTTCAGACAAAAGTATACTAAAATATCACGTAGATTTCAAAAATGTATTAATATACAGGGTGTTCCATTCAAAATAACAAAGTTACAGTCGACTTCCGGTAGAACGGGAAGTCGGCCATCTTGGAAAATATTTTAGTTGAAAAGATCGTATCCGAAAATCCAAACGTAGAAATTTTCATGATTCTACTATAAGTATTTTGCCATATACAGATAGTTTTCACTCGTCGTGGGACACCCTGTAGAGCCCTGTGGGACACCGGAAGTTTGAAGAAAAGGTTGAGATTTTCATCCTGAAGTTTGAACTTATTGAGTGGGATCATGAAGATAAAAACTAAGTATTGCAATTAACATGTCATCTACACCTTAGTCCTTTACTAAGAAGGCTGATATTGAATCGGGTCCAATGGTTTGTATGGGCTTTCCAAACAGCCACTAAGATTTCGTTTTCCAAAAATTCTCTGATACTTAAAATATTTTGATTGCTATTATGAGTATCGTGATGGGAGAAGGTGCCAGATGGAGAAAAATTATTGGAGAAAAATTAAGCAAATCCATCAAGATTTTCGGTAAAGTTTTTATAAGCTTATCTCATCTTCAGATTCTTTTTTAGGAGTTGATCTAATATTACTGAAGGATGAATAATCAATGTCAGAACGACTCTTGTGGTATTGTATCCAAGCCTTAGATTTTGCTGAAACAAGGTCGATTAGACGTTTGTCAAACCAAGGAGGATAGCTCCTATTATTTATGATTTTTGGTGGAACAGTTTTATCCAAAATGTGATTTGAAGTATAGTAAAATATATCATCTGCGCTATTGACATAATTGCAACCATCAAGCAGAGACCAATCCGCAGAGGCAATACTCTGATAAAGAGAGTGAAGATTGCACTTTCCAAAATTGTAGTCACCTGAAGACTTCGTGAGTATAGTTGAATTATCAAGTTTGAATTCTATAGATATTGTTGGATTATTGCCCTCGGACAATAGCGGATAAACCGATTTAAAAACATTGCATTCAATACTTTATCATAACTATTCAGAATGTAATTGTATTGTTTAAAGTTAAAGTTCATGGAGCTAGTTAGTTAAGGAATATATTTTCCTGTCATAACACCATTTGAAAGATAATTGGCATATTATGTGATATTGAAGTCACCAAAGATAATGCTTTCGTTAAATATAGCATACAAAGACTCGATTGCGTCATATAAACTATCATACACATCTGAGTTCATTTGTGGGAAATGTGAATGTTAAATTAAATATAAATAAGTTCTTGGAGCCTTCCTTGATCTTTACTGCAATGATATCTATTGCCGGTATGACCTGAAAAGCATCCACAAATGAACTATGGTCAAACATTGTAGCACTAAGCACCACCACCACATGTGTTATTTAAGAGCTCATATTTCCTGTCAGAACGAAATATTTCAAACTTAGTAGTATCAAAAAACTCGATATTTGAACTTCTTTTTTTAATTTCTTTTATACCCGGCTGTAAGAGCTGTAGGGACTGTGTCCGGGTTTATGTAAATTTGTTACTTTTTTTTATTTTCAACTTTCAGTAAATTCTACAAGGTGTTTCTACCTTTTTCACCCTAGTTTTTTTTCTTAAAATTAAATTATTTTTTTGTCGACGTCTAAAAAGGTAGTGGCGCCCTTAAGTTCTTATAGTCTGTCAACCCTCTGGCATACCTAGTGTGGCATCAACATGGAGTCGATCCACCCTTGAGAGAGTCTCTAGCCGGGATCTGTCTCTTAAGGAGAGAACTAGTGTTACAAAGTATGTGAGGAGCACTGAATTAAACTTTGAAACACACGATTATTCTTCTTCAATGGACCCACACTAATAAGAGTTGTCCTGAATAATCAGATCTCTATTTTGGGAACTCATATAGTGTAGTAACTCAGCTTCGTTCAAGTTTTCAGACATACGAACTATCATAAAATGTGGATGTAGAGTAGGCATTTTTTTATATTATCATTATTAGCAAGTTTTTGATTGGCAAGTTCTTTACGTTTAGTTTTTTCATTTGAATTTTCACAGCTTATCATAAGACCACCATCACGTACATTTTTGACTTTTGTGATTGCTACACTAGAATTTATTGGATTGGCTAACATATCATTCTTTGGAGCCGATAAGGTTTGTTTAGTCTTCGGTTTAATGACCAGGGAGGGTTGTTGCTGGACTGCTGAAGAGTAAGAGGGGATTGCCGAAGAGAGATGATCAGTTGCAGTACTACCAGTGGCCATTTGATTTGACTTGACAGACGTAATTTCATCTTTAATGAGTGTCAATAAATCCACTTTAAATGTATCCATCCACGATTTAATTTCAGAAGATTCAGTTTTGATACCTTTTTCAATAAGTTCTTTAATATTCATAAGATCTAGTTGTAGGGTCGATAAATTATAAGCATGTTTTTTTACACTAATAAAACACCATGAAACCCAATCCTCGCACACAATTTATCGGAAAAAAGTCAACTGAAGACCTGGATAGTTCAACTATTGATAGTCGTTGTTCTATGCAAACCAACGAAAGAAAATCGAGAACTCGAAAATTACAGACTTCTTTTTTATCAGAATTTCATGAAAGAGCTCGAAAGCGTATGGATCTCATTGAAGCCATACACAAAAATAGTCAGAAAGCAGAAAAAGAAGACGATGTAGATTTATTCATGAAAAGTGTCTCCATGTCTGTTGAAAAACTTTCACGTGCTATTATAAATGAATCAAAACTTGCAGTTTCAACTCTCCTAGATAACTTGGAGCAAAAAGCAGCTACTTATGTTCCTCCTCCAGTTTCTGGAAGAATTTCGACTCGATTGCAATTTCACACAAAAACAAACCAATGCACCTATCCTCAATACCGCTGCAACATCCATTGAACCAAAACTCGTTAAGTTCCTTTTTCTATTCGTACTACCCTGAACATTCCAATCCATCAAACAATACTCCATTTACATATCAAAATATTCCTGGGAACGACCCAAACTTGCAATAGGAGTAGCTAAGTTATAAGTTAGCCATTTGGTTTTTTATTATAACTATTAGAATTCTGTTTCATTTGTATAAGTACAGAATATTATTTTTGTTTTTATTTATCTTACGTAGAACCAAAGTTTATTTAAAATAAAAGATATTTGCAATCTACCAATTATTATTTTCATATTATTTACCTCAACAGGTTGACTGCCGACCACTCCGATCGGAGTGTTTCGGCATCAATCGGGGATGCCGCCTACTCCGATCGGAGTATCGCGGAGTATCAGTTTTTAGTTGGAACGATTCACAGATTAGATATCCCATCTTGGGCACTAAATAAAAATTGAGTGGTCACTTACCTTAAACTTTTTCCCAAACACTACACGTTATAAACACACTATCTACGACAGAGTTTTTCGATAACTGGCTTTCAAGTGAAAACTACACTTTTAATGTAGAAACGTGAAAAAAATTTTACATCCGTCTTAGAAACATATTGCAAAATCAGGGCTTCAATAATTCTAAAATAGAGCAATATATATTTATATATATTTTATGTTCGCAGACGTGTCTCATGAGCTCTTTTTGTATAGAAATATATTTATATTTGTCAGAGACTAGTTACTTTGGTAGTGTCTAATAAGTTGACCAATTTCCTTGAAAAATATTGAATTTATTATTACGTCTTGTTATACAGGGTTGTGTGAGTACTTTTACCAAATATAAGTATTTTTTATACCCATAAGACACCATTATACTTCCATATATTACAGAAAAATAAGTAAAATGGAAAAATTATTTTAATTTGTAAAGAGCGGGACACAACTAATAGGCATTTGATATTGAAACTGATTGTAATCAACTGTGAATCTTATGTTTTTTTTAATATCAATGCAGGTAACTATATTAGTGGTTAATTATACAGAGTTTGGCAAAAGTCCGGGACCGGACAAATATCGAAGAAAATATGAATTTTGTGAAAAATATTTTCATACCACAAATTTAACAGTGTAGGTATATTAGTGGTTAATTATATAAACTGAACGTACGCAGTACCGGAATAATTGTTGCTTTTGCAAATCTGAAAATTAGTAACTTCCTTACACACCCTTCCCACTTCGGGAAAAAAAATATAATCCCATATATATATTTTTTTACAATCTATCTAAAACTACAACTAAACAAAAAAACGTTCAGGCGCCTACCTCTATACCTGGTATAATTCCTTTATTGGAGGTAGGTATACCTGTTACACTATTCGACTAAATCTAAAATAAGCAAACCAAACTAAAAATAATTCTTCTCCGGCGTCGGTTCGTAGAAAGTCTTCCTAATGCTTGAATTTCCGGAAAATGTCCTGACAGCCACAGGCGGGGCACGCTGGATGCTGGTTGGGGCAGGGGCAGCTGCAGAGATGACAGGTTACTGGACGTCTTCTTTTAACTGGTGGCGGCGCACATGGGCAATCACGGGACAAGACGTCCTTCAAGCCGCATCGGGAGCAGAATAAAACCGGGTTTCTTTGCCTACAATATTTACGACTATGTCCGGGTTGGTCCAGCACAGGTCCTTATTGACGGGCAGGTATACGAGACCTTGAGGTGGTGACGGTGCTTCGCCCTTTGGTACTTCGAAGGGACAGAGACTCGTCCTTCTCCAGAATTCGTCATTCATTGGGTCCTGGTCGAGGTGCTCTAAATAGTATGGGTGGCGAGGACTCTCGGAGTTGGCGGAAGGGCTAGCCGGTTTCTCACTGGTACTGGCCATTGTCTTGGGGTTGGTTGCACTATCACGGGTGAGGGTGTCATCACTTTCTCTCATGGCATCCAACAAGTCGGCAGTGAGGTCATCGATAGTACTCCTGTTGTCAAGAGTCAGGTCCAAGATGTCCATCTCTTCTTTGTTTCCTTCCATGAGTGTTTTTTCTTACTGAAAAATATACGCTTTATGAAATAGTCTCGTAGGCCAAAAAAAAAATATTTTCGGGTATGAAGAACAGAGATAAAAAAAAAGAAGTATTTCTCCTTCTTTAATTAACTTAAAAAAAATACATTCGGAAAAAAAAGAACGGAGAGAATGAAAAAATAAAAACAAACAAACAAACGCCTTGCAAAAAAAACAGATCTTTTCTATTCCTTTTTCTCTCGCGTCGGCAGCCACACGTGGATAGTGGTCCCCTCGCTACTGGTTAGCTTTTTCCTGTAGCGGCCGGTGGGCCGTCTTAGGGCGGACAGAGCCTGTTTTATTTCGCTGGTCCACTCTGTTCCTGAGCGGACTGTTTGGATCAGCTTATCCATGTCTCCCGTTTGGCTCGGGTCGGTACTGCTGGAAGCGGTGGAGGTGATATAGGGGGTAGCTTCGATCTCCACTGGGGGTGGGGCTGGAGGTAATACTGAGATCTTCCCAGACTTCCCGGATTGGGTTGCTACCGGTGCTGGTCGGGTTGGTTTCCGAGGGGTATCTCGGCGGTGGAAACCGTGGCTGGCCGGCGTTGTTGCAGATCTCTTGTCAGTATTTGACAAGCTCTTAAGCGTTTCTTAACAGTTTTTCTGAGAGCCAGGCCCTCTTGCCGGGGTCTATGTAGTTCTGCTGGCGGGACGGCTCCCCTTTTCGGTTCTCCGGTGCATCTCTTGGACATATTTTATTTTCTTTTTTTTTTACTGAAAAATATAACGGTGTAACGATTAAAATTCACCGTAAATATTTTGTACTTTCGATGTCATAGAGAACAATGGTATTCGCCGATTCGCTCTGCACTGTACCCTATTCTATGCGACGCGAAAAATCGCCCTTAGGGAATTTTAGTTTCTATGTGTTGACTGATTGATGAACGAGAAGTGATAGTGCCAGTGGGACAGTCAGTTCCTTCTTGTTCGTCTTCCTGAGCAGTACCTAGTTTGTTTGTGAGTTTATAAAACCCCTCGTGGCCATTTTGAATTGTTGCAACAAGTGTTGGATTTAGCGGCCCGTTGTGGTAAATATTGCGATTACTAAGTTTTTGGGAATGGTATTGAGGATTTTAAGCTGTTGAATTGGCCCGATGACCAGGATTTCGCCCGATATTGTCGGATTTGACTACAGCCAAGGAAGACTTGGTTTTAGGTGCTCACTTGTCGATCATATGCGACATCATCTTATATATATATTTTTTTTCCTGACTACGAGTACGTAGAGGATACTTTAACGTTCCTTTGAAGAACCTCAGGAGGGCCTACCTGGGGTTCTTGTAATTGGTTAGAAGTTGAACAATAACTTTTTGATTCTGGTATCAGTTTCCTGTACACCTACGGGACAGGAATAGGAGCATGGACAGTGAGCTGGGAGCCTTCCCCTAGTTCTCAAGACTTCGATTAGTTCACCATCTGGTGAAGTACAGTTGGTTCTTATATTATAAGAAAATTTTGAGTATCAGTCGTAATTTTTCATATATTCGTTCATTTTCATTTCATAACTTAAATATTTTTAGTACCTACTAAGGTGCATTTCATAACTTAAATATTTTTAGTACTTTCTAAGGTTCATGTCATAATTTAAATAATTTTAGTACTTACTAAGGTTTACTTTTATACGTATATTTTTACATATATTTTGGGTTGTTCCTATTCGGACAACCATTGGTACGTACCATTGGTTTTACATATTCACACATATGGTTTATATTAGATTGGTTGTGTAAAATATTGTATCGATTGAGCAATTTTGTCTGCTTGGTACATTAACTATAATTACTATAGTTTCTGTTGTTTTAAATTTCATTATCACTTGTTATTTATTTGGTAAATTTAACTTTTGCTTGTAACTTTTCAACATTTTAATATTTCAATATTTCAACCTTTTTCTGAACAGTAAGGGGGGTTTAGTTTTGGATTTAAATTTGATTCTGAGGGTACTTGGATACTCTTCGTACGTCAAGTAAGCTAACCATCTCTACGGTACCTTGGAATGACACTCTGGTGTTAGTACTCGAGAGATTGGGTTAGACTTTGAACAGTGCTTGACGTAGTGTTGGGTACACCTAAGTATTGTCTGATTAATGTTATTGTTGTAATATTTTTCTCAATTTGGTAAAATTACTTCTATAGCCTTCAGCTTTATATTCGTACTGGTTCATCAGCCTTCAGCCGATAACCAGGGTTTGTGAATTTTTATTATATTTTTGATCTTTAAATTAGAAAAGAGACATTTGGTCCAACCTAACCAATAATTAAATTTATTTTTTAGTCAGGGGAACTTCCTAGTTTTATTTTATGATACCTGAATGACCTTCCTAGTGAGGAATCACCTTCATTAACTTACTGAGGAGTTGTGGGTTAACTTAAACCTTTAGTACTTGTCTAACTTCTCTGGCGCCCTATTTATTAACTTGTAGTATAGAAGGATCCACCCCTTCTTCGACTCGAAGCTAGTCGACGGCGAGTACTGACTGCCTACGGGACAGTCTAACATCTATAACGAACGTTTGGAGGTTTTTATTAATTTTATGATCCATTGTTAATCTCTGACGAAAAGTTTTATTAGAGGAAATCTTTCGTTATAACGGAAAACATTGAGATCTATAGAAAATCGGATGTATAGGCCGGTCGTAGATCTTTGACGTGGATACGGAAGAGCTTTTTGCCGGCTCGGTTTTTAAGGTCATAAACAACCGGTGAGAGTACACGGGTGACGGTATACGGACCGGAGTATTTCGGAGCGAGTTTTGCCGCGAAGCCTTTGTCTGCGGCGGACAGGGGGTGTTCGCACTTCATAACCTGTTCTCCTACGTGACAACGCCATTCTCGGCGGAGGAGATTATAATGGCGACTTTGGGTAGTAAACTCTCTGGCAAGGTTCAGCTTTACCATTTCGAATGTTTCTTTCAAACGCAGCAATCGGTCGGTATGTTGTGCGGCCTCTGTTTGTGTAGCGTTTTCGGTCTCCTCCTCGGTCGCAGGAATGGTACGATAAATCGCTTTCGGAACTTCTAATTCTCTTCCAAAATTAAGGAAGGCAGGTGAGGATCCGGTGGATTCCTGACGGGCGGTGTTGATAGCGAATAACAGTTCTGGCACATGTAGGTCCCATTTACGGTGATTATTTTCACAGAATTGTGCTATCATCGTTTTTAGTGTCTTGTTGGCTCTCTCTACGGGATTAGCCTGCGGAGTGTATGGCGGGGTCAAACGGTGACGAATGCCAAGTTCTTCCAATGAACTCCTAAACAAACGGCCGGTAAACTGTGTTCCGTTGTCTGTAAGAACTACTTTTGGACAACCGAAGCGGGTTACAATTTTCTCGTATAAGGACTGCGTGACGGCTTTAGCGGATGCCTTACGAATCGGACGGCACTGTACCCATTTCGTGAATCGGTCCTGGAATACAATAAGGAAGGTATGCCCTCGTGTAGATCTCAGTAGAGGACCTACCAGGTCGACGCTGACGCATTCCCAGGGCTGGTGATTCGGTGATGGCTGCATTTTCCCAGCGGGTTTCATCTGGGACGATTTATACTTCTGACAGGAGTCACAGCTACGGACATATTTAGCGACGTCGCGGTACATACCAGGCCAGTAGTATCTGGTCGCAACCCTGGCGATGGTTTTGGCTATGCCCATGTGTCCGGCGGTAGGTACATCATGCATCTCTTGTTGGATGTTACGGCGAGTCAGTTTGGGGACACACAGTTTCCAAGGATTTGCTAATTCTGGCTCTGTGAGATCATTTGAGTCCCAGAAATGGCGGTATAATCGGTCTTCTCGGATACAGGAAATAGGGGTTGGCCCGTACGGGCCTGTCTTCGTACCTTTCGGCATCAGACCAAGGTTCCCTCTCTCTAAACGAAAACCACTGTCAAGATGAACTCCATCCCAACAACCACACTCCAAAAATTAGCCGGGAAGAAAATGACCTTTATTTATTTGATAAAGAAGACATAGAGATGTGTACATTAGAAAATTATAAGTATTACAAAAAGAAGAAGAAATTTACAAAAATAAAATAAAAGAAATGTAATGTTACCCATGAATGAATAATATAAAAGTAAAAAGAAACAATAATAATAATAGAAATAAAAGTACTAATAATATATAAAAAGAAGTAATGATAATAAGTAAAATAAAATGATATTATTATGTACATGCCTTATAATAATATATGTTATGTACAAATGATATAAAATAACCATGCGGTTATATATACTCTAGTCCAAAGAGTGGTAGTAGAACTACTGTGTTCTGTATATTGGTCGTGTATTGTTTTTATGTGTATAGGTTTATATGTTTATGTCATCGTCTAGTATAAGTGCTTCTGCCCAGTCATTAGTCCATTTGTTTATTTCAGTGTCTGTCATGTCTATGTCCGTTGGTGGGAAGTCCATGTCTTTAGTCCGTAGTCTGTCTTTGTATTTTGCGTTACCCTCCACTCGTCCAGTTAGTGTGCAATCGTTTATGAGGTGATTTCGCGTCTCGTCTACTTCGTCTATGTCGCAGTTGCCGTCTATGTCTCTCAGATTGAATCGTAAGTAGTAGTCTTTTATGTGTCCATGTCCAGTGAGCAACTGTACCGTCTTCCATTTAATGTTTAGTGAGTTGTCCCGTACCGTTTTGATTAGCTCGTACGTCTTTCTGCCCGTCAGGCATGTGTCCCAGTACGTCCCGTTTGCTATGTGTATCGTTTGCCAGATGGTGTGCTCTCTTTATTCCAGGGTTTTTTGCGTTAGTAAAAGTCATTGTGCATTTTAGGTCATGGGCATTGTCTAGTCCGCTCGCTATTTTCGAGATTGATGCTATTAGTTTATGTCCGATGTTGTTGTGACGTATTCTGTTAATAGCATTTTGTGAGTCCGTGTGTAACTTCACCGTCCGTCCGTCTTCTTGTCTGTATTCTGTTTCCAAAATCTCCAGTCCTTTTAGTACGCCAAGTAATTCCACGTCATGTATGTTACTGGTCGTGTCAAGTTTTTCGCCCTTAGAGATGCTTCGTTGCTTTGTGGTGATGTATATTCCTACGGTAGTGCTGTTGTATTTTATACTAGCGTCTGTGTATATGTTTATGTCCGCTATATTGTCCGTTTCTCTGATTGCTATACGTTGCGTCGGGTGTGCCTTGTCTGTCGCTTTTGTTTTATAATGTTTTGATAAGTGTCTATATTCCTCGTGTGTCCAGTATCTAGCTTTAGCCTCCGATGCTAATGGTAGATAGATAGATAGATAGATAGATAGCTTTATTGGTCTTATAAAATATTACAGTTTATGAAAGTTACAATTCCTTAAAATCTTCACTAACACAACCTGTTTAGACACGTCAACAATAACACATACAAACATATATATATAAAAACATTTCATACAAAATTGACTAACCCAGCCAGTTACAGTTAAAAACTTCATCTACTGAGTAAAACGCCAGACTCTCAAGCGCATGCCCTACAGTATACTTCAACTTTTTATAGTTCAACCTTGTCCATTCAATTGGTATAGAGTTGTAAATTTTACAATAAATAAAATCCGTTTGTTTAGAGGTAGTTATATGATTTACTTTGGGTAATCTAATAATATCCTTACTCCTAGTGTTATAGTTATGAACATTTGATCCTGTGTTAAATTTATGTTTATTTTTATGCATATATAGAATAGCTTCCAAAATAAATAGGCATGGTACAGTCAATATTCTTAATGATATAAACAATGGTTTTGCATGTTCTCTGAAACCTACTCCCACCATATCACGTATAATTTTCTTTTGCTGTATAAGAACTTCATTTGCCACATTTGTTGAACCCCATAAAAGAATTCCATATTGAATGTGAGACTGTACTAATCCAAAATAAGCAATCCTAAGCACATCTTTTGATACAACAACTTTCATTCTTCTCAATGCAAAACGTCCACTAGACAATTTCTTATTTAGCTCGTTTACATGCAGCTTCCAATTTAGATTGTTGTCGATAGTGAAACCTAGCATTTTCACACTATTTTCACCTTCATGTCTCTCATTTCTTTTTACAAAATTTATAACTTTTGTTTTATTTTTATTGAGAGAAAGGACATTAGCATTAAAATACCCTTCAAACTTATTTTGTAGTTCAGCTGTTGCTGCATCCAGCTGATTATAATCTGCATTTTTAATTAAGAAGGTAGTATCATCTGCATATAAAAATGTTTCAGCAATATCAACATATTCTGGTAAATCATTCACATATATAACAAACAGTAAAGGTCCTAATACCGATCCTTGTGGCACACCATGTTCAACTAACTGTATATCCGATTTAATATTATTATGTATTATAAACTGTCTTCTATCAGTTAAGAATGAACTTAGTAAATTTAGAACTGTTCCTCTTATTCCATACTTAAATAATTTGTTTATTAGTATTTGATGTGATATACAATCAAATGCCTTAGAAAAATCACATAACACAGCTCTTGTAGAAATTCCTAAATCTTTATTTGCTATTATAGTATGAACAATATCTGTTACTGCTTGAGTAGTCGACCTTAATGTTCTAAAACCATATTGCCGTTCACTTAAATAGTTACCGCCTTCTAGAAAATCAATTAACCTATTTTTTAAAATTATTTCAATCACTTTTGATAAAATTGGAGTTATTGTAATAAACCGATAGTTATCACATATATTAGGATCACCTTGTTTAAGTATTGGTGTGGCTCTACATAATTTTAAGCAATCTGGAAACTTGCCATTAGCAAAACATATATTAATCAAATGTACCAGAGGATTACTAATAATATCGCTGATAATTTTAACCAAGACATGACTAATATTATAAGGATCCATGCATTTTGAGTTCTTTAATGAAGCTATTGAATCAATAACTTCTTTTTCGTCTGTAGGTCTTAAAAATATTGAATTTTTAACCGATACATTTAACAACTCAGATCCATCCTTACTTGATAAAGGAATCCTTGCAACAACATCATCAATTATTTTAACAGAATATTCATTAAAATCGTTTGCAGTCAAATTACTAGTTGAGTATGTTTTTTTAGATTTATTATTAAAATTATTTATAATTGACCAAGTAGTTTTACTAATATTATTACTGTTTAATAACATGTTGTCATAAGACTTAGCTTTAGCATCCCTTAAGGACTTCCTGTACTGACTCCTGAAAATATTGAATTCTTCTTTATGTGATTGGTTTCCTGTACTTAACCACAGTTTTTTCTTATTAGTTAGTTCAGTTCTCATATTTTTTAAGCTATCATCAAACCAATTTACCTTGGCATATCTGCTTTTTACAAGCTTTTGTGGAAATGCTACTTCTACTGCATGACTAATTTCGTCACACAGAAATCTTGCTAAGTAATTTTGATCCCCAGATATATAAAACTCATCCCAATTTACTTTGTTCATCGTAAATATAAACTCTGCTTTTCCAACATTTGTTAGTGGCCTACAGTATGAAAAATTTAAAACTGTATCTAATTCTTCTACATTAATATTTATATCTACCCCATAATGATCGGACATCGTTACTTTTATAATATTGACATTAAAAAAGTTTTCAAAGTTAACTATTACATTATCTAAACAAGTAGCTGATGTTGCAGAAACTCGTGTAGGTTTCTCTATCAAATGTTTGAAATTATAAGCAGTACAACTGTTGATTAAGGTATTTTTTTCATTTGAATTTACTAAAAAGTCTACATTAAAATCACCTGTTAAAACTATATTTTCAAATTTCTTGTTTACCTCTTCCAATAATTGTTCAATAGATTGAACAAACTTTTCATATTTACCTCTACATGACCGGTACAATGCAATAATTAAGATATTTGAAATTGATACTGCAGCAAATTCAGCATCAACTTTATGACAAAATTTCTCAACATCTACAGCTTTTGCATGAAATGCCTGATGTACAAAAATTGCTACTCCACCATGTTCACCTTTTGATCTACAATAGTAACTAATCAATTTATAATTAACTAACTTTACACTACAAAGCAAATCACTTGAGAGCCAGTGTTCACTAATACAAACAACATGATAAAAATGTTCTTGAAAAAATATATCTAATTCATCTATTTTATTTGTAATAGACTGACAGTTTAGATGAAAAATTGCAATACTCTTATTTCTTAAACAATCATTTACATTTTTATTACCGGTACTACCTATCTTCTTTCTCCTTTGGTTGAGCTCTCTCCTAAAAAATTTTCATATGTTTGTGGTTGATCCAGGAATCTTTGTCCACGTTTAAAATCAAAACGGCTGTAATGCACATCTTTTGGCCAAAAACTCGATTCATATACTTTCTCTTTATATTCAGGCTTAACTCCAACCATGAAAGCTTGACTGTCAACCTGATGTATTTTCTTCTGTATTTTTTTCACGCAAACACTATCAGACATCGTCCTACTCTCCACATATTTCACTATATTTTCAGTATTTACCCGGTCTGGTATCTTTGATATAAACAACCAAATTTTTTTATCTTTAGTTCCTACCTTGAAATACTCGTCACCATCTCCACTTCCTACATTATAAACTTTCTTTTTCTTCCTGCCTTGGACTGTTCTAAAACCATCTTGACCTCGTTCATATTCGCCATTATTTTTGTCATCCAGATTTAAAACCTCATTTAATTTTTGTTGATATTGTACTTTTAGTAGTTTTGGATTAGGTTTTTCTTCTTTTCCATTTAAATTTGAAATCGTTTCAATGATTTGTTCTTCAAGGTTAACTTGATTTTTATTATGGAAGCTAGTTTGTTTGTCATCTTTTTCTTGAGGTTTTTTTTTACAAAATTGATTTTCTGTCCATTCTGATTTTTGTTTTTCTTCTAACAACTGAATATTTTTGTATAATAATTTCTCTTTATCTTTTAATTCAAGAATTATATTTTCCTTACTTGCTAAAATTTCTTCTTTGGCTTTCAACAACCTTTCATAGTTTCCAGTAACCACTTTTATTATATCGTCATCTTTCTTCAGTTCTTTGACACAGCACTTCACGTTGTTATTTTTGCCGATTACTATTAATCCAGCAATTCTTAGAGCACAGGATGTATGAAACACTTCTTGGCAGATTATACATTGCGCTACAGTATTTACTACATTTTTATGGCAATATTTACAAATTTTAACGGGATCACCTTCTACACGTGATTTCTCGTCGCCCGCCATATTGCTATATGATTATTATTATTACCCCTGCTAATACGTGTAATGCAGATGTGGGTGCCGTCCTGTAAGCAGTGTAAGCTTTTGTTATAGACAACAAGAAGGGTCTTTCACCTGCATTCAACTGCTTGGCCAATCTTGAGTCTCCACACCTGCCTCCCCAAATTTCACAACCATACAGCATCATCGGCTTTATAGCATTTATATATATTTGTCTTAGAATGTCCGGTTTTCTCCCCCAGTTTCGTCCTGCTATAGCGTAGAGTTTGTTGGCAATGTCTAGCGTCTTTTGTCTGGTCTTTTAACGTGGTCCAACCAGAGGAGTTTGCTGTCCAGTGTTAGTCCTAAATACTCTATGTTGTGCTTGAGTATTAAAGGTGTCCCGTCTATTTTCAGTCTGGGCTGTCTGGTTTGTTTGTGTGGTATGAACATTCCTTCCGTTTTTGTCAAGTTGTATTCCAGTTTGTTGTTAATCGCCCATTGTTTGCATGTGTTCCATATGTTAGTCCATTTTTGTTCGATGTGTCGTAATGAGGTTCCTGTCAGTATAAGTATTTGGTCGTCCGCAAAAGCTTGTACTATGTCCCATTCTTTTTCAATTCCGTCCGTTAGTCCCGCCTTGTCAAACCAGTCTTCCATAAGGATCAACCATAGGACAGGTCCTAAGCTTGATCCCTGTGGGCAACCCCTGTTTGTGTCCGTAATCAGGTCTTCCGTTTGAATTTGTCTGTCACCTAAAAAGTCAATACACATTTTGGGATCTTTTTTTTCCTCAACATATGTGTGATGGACGGTGTCCATGCCGAGTTGAACGCGTTTTCAAGGTCTAGCGTGATGACTACTTGGTGTCTTTTTTCCCTTTTGTTTGTTTCTATTTTACTAATGATAGATGTTATCGCATCTGTTGTGGATACCCCCTCCCTGAAACCGAATTGGCATGGGTTGATGCCGTTAGAGTTTTCTAGGTAATGGTTTATCCGTTTTTCTATCAGCTTGTCTAGAACTTTGCCTAGCGTTGGTAGAAGACAAATGGGCCTTTTACCTCCGTCCTTTTTAGGTAGCCATACCATGTTCGCTTTTTTCCAGATTTTTGGAAAAAAGCCCCCCTTTAAACACCAATTATATAGATTTGTTAGTATGCTTGGATTTTCTTCGTGAATGACCTCAAGGATTTCTTTGGGTATACCATCCTTAGCCGTTGCCCTTTTCTTCTTCATGTTAGTCAGTGTTTGTTGTATTTTTATGTCAGTAAAATGAGTTTCGTCTTTGGTATCTGAAGTTTGTTGATTTTGGAGTCTCAATATTCTGTGAGTTTCATTGTCCGTTGTGTCGTTGTCTAATGGGAAGTATTTGTGTAAGTGAATGATGGTGTCTTGTCTATCCGTTGTCCAGCTGCCGTCTTGTTTTTGGATGGTTTTAATGGCTCTGTCTTCGTTAACTCTAGTCCCAATTATTTTGTACGATGTACCCCAAGGATTGTCTGCGTCAATGTTCGTCATGAAGTCCCGGATGGACGATTTTTTTGCCTCTTTTATGTAGTTTTTGTATGTACGTCTCTGTCTCCTATAGTCACGTATCTTGTCTATGCGTAATATTTGGTCGGTTTGTTTTGCGCCATAGTCCTGAGTTTGTTTGTCCTTTGTCTTAGTATTGTTAGCTCGTCAGTCCACCATATTTCCGTCTTTTTCTTTCCGTGCTTTTTTATAGGTGTCGTTTGTTTTGTGATGTTTTGTAATATGTCTTGTATAAACGTGGCTTTATCATTGGAGTCGCATAAAGTCGTCCAATCGGTGGCGTTGATTGTCAATCTTAACTTTTCATAGTTTATACGTGTCACGTCAAATTGTACGTTTTTGTTTTGTGTATATATTCGCAAGTCTGTATCGTAGGTCACGTATTGGTGGTCGCTGAGCGTTTCCTCTTTCGTAACCTTCCAGTTTTGTATGTAGATGTCTTTTGTCATTGTCAGGTCGATCCAGCTTTTGCCTCTCTGGCTTACAAATGTCGGTAGGCTGTCGTGATGATTGTTTATGATGTAGCTGTTCGACACTGTCCAGTTCATTAAGTCCTCTCCTCTAGCGTCGGTGATGTTTCCCCCCCAGCTAGTGCTCTTTGCATTAAAGTCCCCCCCGATGATTATCTTGTTTTTGATACGTTCAAGTTTGTGCTTGTGCTTGTCAAAACGTTGATTGTGTCTACCACCAGGTTCGTCGTACATATTTACAATTGTTAGTGTCCCCTCTTTTGTATGTAAGTTGATTGTGGTTGTGTTTGTGTCAGTAATGTCTTTTACCAGCGCAGTTATTCGTAGTAGTTTAGTTTTGATCATGATGGGAGCTTTTGAGTTTGTTTTGTCACGGATCACTTGGTATGATGTCGAGTGATTTAGTCTGGTTCTTGTATTAGTGCTATGATGTCAATGTTCTCGTCTTTAAGTTTCTGTTGTAGTTGGTCTGTGGCTGCCTGTCCTCTACCAGCATTGAATTGTAAAATCTTCATGCTGGTTGAGTTGTGTTAACGTTTGTCTTGTCTGTTGTTTGTGAGTCGAAGTTAGAAGAAGGGGTAGTGTTGCTAAAACGGAGGTGTGGTTTAACCCCTGTAGTTTATTTGCCTCCGGGTCTCGTCCAATTTTCTTTTGTAAATAGGACATTCGGAGTCCCTTGCCTGATGACACCTAGGATTAAGTCTGAGCTTTTCGCAGTTGGCAAAATTTAATTTCCCACTTATGCAGTCTCTACCGTCATGCTCCCCACCGCATTTGTAACACGTTGGTTTTTCTTCCCGGCATACTTTGTTAACGTGCCCGTATCTACAACACCGGAAGCAAAGCGCTACTGATGTATATTTATCTACCCGAATTGTAGTTAAGTCAAAATATATATAGCCCTGCTTAAGTATGTATTTTATTAGATCAGTTGGTTTTCTTTCCATGCATTTCTGCATGTCCTTGTGGTCAGAATTTTCAAATCTTCTATCGCGTTTCCGAAGTTTTCACTTATTTCTAAGTTTTCTGTTGTGATACCTTCTTTGATATATTCAATTGTGGTTCCCTTTTGCATCCCTGTCAAAATTATAGCCGGGTCTGTCTGTCTTGTACCGTCCTTTGTGTCGAGTGTGTCCCTAGTCTTCACTTTGTCCAGAATATGTTTGTGTTTGTCCTGTTCTTCGGTGCCTATTATTACTGCTGTTGCAGTCCTCCGAACGTAAGTTCCGTCCATGTCCTTGGAGCATAGTGTTTTTTTTAGTTCTGTCATTGTCTCTCCGCTTTGTCCTTCTTTCATTTTTACGACCACCTCGTATCTTTTCCGTGTTTGTGGCGGCGTTGTCCATGATTTTGTCGTCGTACTTGTTGCTGGTCTGGCCGCGAGATCGGCGTATGTTTTAGTTGGTGGTTTTAGTTCTGGAAAGCTTTTGTCCGTTTGTGTTTGTAATTTTTGCGTATTTGTGTAGTCCTGTATTTGTATCATCGGTAGAGAGGTCGGTATTATTGGGGCAGGTATTGGTGTCCGTATGTCTGCTGTCTTTAGGTTTATTATTTATGTCTTCAATTTTGTCCGTTAGTAGTTTAATTTGTTTGAGGATTTCTGTATTATGTCCTTCTTTGTTTTGTAGCCTGGCTATAATTTCAGATTTTAGGGCCGATATTTCCTTTTCTTGGAAGGCTATATAAACAAACAGGTCCTGAATGTTGTTACATAGCGCTTCAGTTGATTCAGTAACTGTTGCCTGATGTTTTTTCCCGAAACTTATTTTACCTTTGGCTTCAGGTGTCGTTCTAGTTATTAAATCTATAATTAGTTTTTTTTTTGTTTCCGCGCGTTTAAAGCGATTTCAAAAAGGAGCGTCCCTGTGAAGAGTTCCATTTTTTTAAATTCCGTGCTATCGTGCCTACTGGTCGATGAGGTGTTTGTCGAGGCGTTCTCGCACTCCTCTTCCTGTCTTGCACCTTTGCGAACCTGTTCCCTTCCCTGGTCCATTTCTAAGTTTAAAGATGCCCTGTCTAGGCTGCTGTCGCTGGCCGTTCTGATTCTTGGTGATAGTGGTGTTGTGTAGCACGACTCACTATCGACCATCATCCCTGTCTGTTCCCTATCTCGGGATATATATTCGCGTCCGCGTTTTCACGCTCTTCCATGTTTCCTCACGCTGGACCTTAGTTTTGTTTTGTAACTGTATCCAAATTAATTAAATGTACCACCACTCAGTGAAGCGAAGTATTTATACGTTTGAAGAAAGTGTTATGTTCAAAAAGATTTATATACACAAGCAAAATAATATACAAAAAGCAAAGTTATAGATATACAAAGAGCAAAATAAGAAAAAATAAAATAAAAATAGAGATATAAGAAATATATTGAAGATATTGAAAATGCTTGTGGATTCTGTTGAACTTCTTCTTTCTTTCGCTCGTACCATGAGCATCCACTTAACGGTTCTACCAGTGCTATTTCTTCGATACCTTCTTCAGGCTTGACCCAAGGTTCTCGGGATAAGGCATCGGCTACCTTATTCATTCCTCCACGGCGGTATTTTATGTCAAAATCGTATTGTTGTAAGAACATACTCCAACGTACTAGTCGGCCTGCAGAGCTCTTGATGGAGTGGAGCCATCGTAACGACTGATGATCTGTGATCACGGTGAAGTGGTAGCCTTCCAGGTAGGGTCGCAGTTTTTCAATTCCCCAGACTATGGCTAAGCATTATTTCTCGGTCACGGAGTATTTCTCCTCGGTCGAGGATAATGAGCGACTGGCATAGGCAATAACATGTTCTCCTTCGTCTGATGGTCGGGTAAGAACGGCTCCGAGTCCATGGTCGGAGGCATCGGTTTGCAGCACGAACGGTTTATGGAAGTGGAAGTGGAAGTGGAAGTGGCAAGCGAGGACTGGTGCTTCTGTTATGCAAGCCTTGAGTTTGCCGAAAGCTTCTTCTTGTTTGGGTCCCCATTTCCATCGATTGTTCTTCTTGAGTAATCGATGCAGTGGTGCGGCAACTTCAGAAAACGACGGTACAAATCTTCTGTACCAGGAAGCTGTTCCTAAAAGCGGCGTAAACCTCGGACGTTTGTTGGAGCTGTCATTTCAGCGATGGCGATAGTTTTCTCCGGGTCGGTGCGAATTCCTTCGGATGTTACAAGGTGGCCCAAATATCTTAACGACCTCCTTCCAAATTGGCACTTCTCGGGATTGACGCGTAGGTTTGCGGTGAGGAGACGGCGGAAAACCTCTCGAAGGTTAGCGAGATGTTCTTCGAAGGTGCTTCCTAACACCATAATGTCATCCAGATAGGCGAAGCAATAGGGGTCCATCTCTGGCTCGATTATTCTGTCCATGAGACGTTGGAACATAGCGGGTGCACCACTGAGATGTGAAAACTCAGCGCCCTCAATGGCAGTTTCGCGACTACTACTGAGATGTGAAAACTCAGCGCCCCCAGTAGCAGTTTCCTTTCCCTCGGTATATCAACGGGTGGCTGAAGGCCCAAACACGACTACCACTGAGATGTGAAAACTCAGCGCCCTCAATGGCAGTTTCGCGACTACTACTGAGATGTGAAAACTCGGCGCCCCCAGTAGCAGTTTCCTTCCCCTCGGTATATCAATGGGTGGCTGAAGGCCCAAACTTAGAAATGCGACGGTTGAGAACAGTACCCAAGTTATAAGCAAAACTCACCTCGGAATATGTGCTGCGGTCTTCGGGTCACGGACAGAACTGACCTACAGCTCCTAAAACAAATACTTATATACTGAGCTTCTCCCACCTAGTTTCAGTCGGACTAGCGCAGAAACCCTACAACGGGTAATAATATTGCGAAACTCACTCTGGTTCGGTTCTGGGCTGCTCTGTAGACGGCGTGGTGTTCTTCTTGCTGCTATGTCGGCGGACTAAAGGCCAATTCTCACTTTCGTGCAAGCCACGTGCTCGGCACAGGCAAGGCACCGAATCGGTAAAATATCTTTTTCATTGATCATATGGAATTTGTGTGGTTAATTCACATTATGCCGGCAACGTCTCGGCAAGCGACGGCCTTTGCCCGCGGGGTTCTTCTCAAACAATATTTGCCGAGCATGTTCCGTGCAGGTTCAGACAAGTGTGAATACTTTACTGGCTTGGTAGTATTTGCGTTCTGTGTGTAACGTTGCAAATTCTTTTTCTTCATTTCATTTTTTTAGCATTTTATGTACCCAATAACGTCTTTTTCTCTTTCTTGAATTGTTCATTTCAAGTTCTTCTTCCTAACATCAGAGCAATTTTTATTAACGTAGAAGTCAGGAACATCACTTTTCACAAAACTGAAAACTACTCACCCACGGCAAGCCTATTGCAGTGTGAATTGCCTCAAGAAATCTTGCTCGCGCCGAGCATGTGCCTTGCCGTTGCCGATTCGGTTCCTGGCACGTCTAATGAGAAAGAGCCTTAACTCTGCCTTTCGTTTCGGTAGCATGCCTTTTAGTGCTACCAGTAAAGTATACGTCGGTGTATTATTCGGCGTGGGGGGCTGACCTACTACAGAGCTTTCAGAGTTTTATCGGCGCGCGGAGGTGATACAACCCTTGTAAAAACTAATATCGCTGAAGAATTAAATATTATATTAAAACCGGGCTATTTTTCTGATCTCATATGGACAAGAATTATATTTTTACGTTGAGAAATAACCGTAATACAAATTTACATATAAAACCGGAATAATTGTTGCTTTTGCGAATCTGAAAATTAGTACCTTCGTTACAATTCAATGTGAACTCTCAAAATACGTAGTAATGATTCCTATACCAAATAAAGAGGCCGTAACAGTTGCCAGAGCCATTTTTGAAAAATTCATTTTGATATATGGACTCATGAAAGAAATAAGAACAGACATGGGACTAGAATATAAAAATGAAGTCTTGAATAATATTTCAAAATTACTATCAATTAAACGCAGTATTTCTACGGCTTATCACAGTCAAACTAAAGGTGGCTGTGAAAGAAATCATAGAGTGTACAATGAATATGTTCGGAGCTATATAAATGAAGCTCATACAGACTGGGATACGTGGTGTCAATATTACGCCTTTTGCTACAATACCACTCCCAGCACTTATCATAACTATACTCCCTTCGAGTTAGTATATGGTAGAATTGCAACACTACCAAATGAACTACAAGGGAATACAATAGAACCGATATACAACATTGATGCTTATGAGCAGGAAATTCGATATAGATTACAAGTAACTCATAGGAGAGCTGGAGAAATTTTAAGTAAAATTAAAGTAGACCGAAAAAAAACGTGGGATAAAACAGCCAAGTATATTACATTGGATAAAGGAGATCTTGTTCTTCTGAAAAAAGAGAACGGAACTAAATTTAGTGAAAAATACAGTGGCCCGCATGTAGTGGTAGAATTCGCAGACCCAAACTGCACAGTAGCGTTGGGAAATGGAAAACATACCACAGTACATAAGAATCTGCTGGATATATATAATCCAGAACAGTGACTTTGACAATAAACCAGGAACATTTTTCCTATATGTGTATATTTATATTTTTTCTTCCTTTCAGCTCCAATGTATGTTATTTTGTATTTTTTTTTCTCTATATATATGGTTTTGCTTCAAGGGGGTGGGGTGCTAATGGCTAACCCTTACTATTAAAATAAGTATCGTACAATTCATATTATTATTATTATTTTTCTTATTATTATTATTTTATTATTACTATTGTGTTAACAGGAAGTAACCATCCATCAAAGCCAAACTATTACGCGTTTGAAAATACCCTTAGATAAATTCTCCCCAGGGGGGGGGATGTAATGCCCCTCGTATAATGTATTAGGTCATTGACGAAATAGCTCAATTAACACTTTTATAAATATGTCTATCAGCAATGATATAAAAGTATTAGTAAGCTTAAATAAAAATATAAACATAGTTTTGGACATTTTGATGAGACGGGTACAAATATATTTATAATTAGATTAATACAATAAACTTCAACGAGGTCGGTTCTATACCGATAGGCCAACGTAATTTGTACTTAGAATTATTAAGTTGTCGAATAAAGATATAAGTGACTTTTACTAAGTGTTTAATAACAACGACCTGTCAACCCTTACAAGTTTCCGGTTATTAAAACCTTCTTTTTAACAAATCCAATTTTTCCTTGTTGGTATCACATGTTGCATTGTCTTTATTGGTGGCAAAGTAATGGATTGTGTGATGTGTGGTAGACAGTGAGATAAAATAATGGTAATAAAAGTGATATTTGTGTTCTATCTTCATAAGAGTGACAAACTTATGAATTTAGATGCTGAATGTCACATGAGCCATGGTTTTTTGTTGATAAGATTGTTGCGAATAGCTAATTTAGTTATGTTTTTTCCTGGGATATAATAAAAATCACGAATTTCAAAGTGCATTTTATTAATTTATCAACCTCGGTAACAATTTTGACTAACACTACTTACAATAGTTATTGTTCATTTTGGCTTTGTCTTTGACATAGCAATTTTCTTTCAGATTAGATATCTCATATCTTTGGATCCTTATTGGTGGCAAAGTAATTGATCTCGAGATGTGCGATAGATAATGTTTAAGAACAATGGTGAATAGGTGCCCTAGTAGAACCGAATGTTGGATATAGATTGGCGCAACCTTGCGCTAATATTGAAACATTGGCGCTATATTGGCGCACAATATCTATATCAAGCCAATATTGGCCCAATATTGATTCTCAACATACTGCCATGATTCGATTGCCAATGTTGTCCAAGCATTGGCGCAATATAGATCAATATTGCCAATACATGGCCAATATTGGCTATAAATAGGCTCCAGCTCTATTTTGTTATATTGCCTTGGCATTGGCAAGCAATATTGGTGGAATATTGGCTAAATATGGTCAAGCGAAATATTGATGAAATGCAAATATTAGGCCAATATTGCGATCAATATAAACCCAATATTGTTACACAAGATTGTGTACAAATTGGCAAGCCAACGTTTGGCCAATATAACTAGAGAATATTTTCAACAATATTGGCGATTATATATAAAACCGTTTTGCAGCCAATATTGGTTCAAAATGGAAGTTTTATATTGGCCAATATTTGGAATCAATATTGGCGGAATATTGGCTAAATATTGTTTGAACTAGATATACAGTGTGTCCGCGTAAGTTGGCTACATATGGAAAACTTTTTTATTATTGGTTTTAGGAAAAAAAGTTATTCTTCATAAAAAGTTCTGCATTATCTAGAACCTAAAATGCATTCATTAGATATTTCTTATTTTGAGCCGTATACGAGGTTTGTCAAAAAATATTAATCTCACTCAAGAGTAAAGTACCTTTGTTTTTCACAATACAGAAAAATTGTAGGAAGTGAAGTTGTTTAAAATTGGAAGTTATATCC
This sequence comes from Galerucella nymphaeae, assembly GCA_963978555.1. Taxonomy (NCBI): domain Eukaryota; kingdom Metazoa; phylum Arthropoda; class Insecta; order Coleoptera; family Chrysomelidae; genus Galerucella; species Galerucella nymphaeae. Next base: position 10,502 of record CAXBTC010000004.1, on the reverse strand, counting down.
AAATATGCAATTACAGCTATTTAGTATGAAAATTAAGATTTGGTGATTATTTACGTTTTACATTATAAAGTATTTGTAATCGTAAGTAATCACCAAATCTTAATTTTCATGCTAAATAGCTGTAATTGCATATTTGGATATAACTTCCAATTTTAAACAACTTCACTTCCTACAATTTTTCTGTATTGTGAAAAACAAAGGTACTTTACTCTTGAGTGAGATTAATATTTTTTGACAAACCTCGTATACGGCTCAAAATAAGAAATATCTAATGATTGCATTTTAGGTTCTAGATAATGCAGAACTTTTTATGAAGAATAACTTTTTTTCCTAAAACCAATAATAAAAAAGTTTTCCATATGTAGCCAACTTACGCGGACACACTGTATATGTACCAAGGCATTTCCAATATTGCGCTTACATTGCAATTCAATATTGTGTATACATTGTCAGCCAGCGTTTGGCAAATATTACTACAAAGACCTTTTTAACAATATTGGCGATTATATATGAAACCGTTTTGCAGCCAATATTGGTTTAAAATGGAAGTTCTATATTGGCCAATATTTGGAATCAATATTGGCGGAATATTGGCTAAATATTGTTTGAACTAGATATATATGTACCAAGGCATTTCCAATATTGCGCTTACATTGCAATTCAATATTGTGTATACATTGTCAGCCAGCGTTTGGCAAATATTACTACAAAGACCTTTTTAACAATATTGGCGATTATATATGAAACCGTTTTGCAGCCAATATTGGTTTAAAATGGAAGTTCTATATTGGCCAATATTTGGAATCAATATTGGCGGAATATTGGCTAAATATTGTTTGAACTAGATATATATGTACCAAGGCATTTCCAATATTGCGCTTACATTGCAATTCAATATTGTGTATATATTGTCAGCCAGCGTTGGGCAAATATTACTACAAAGACCTTTTTAACAATATTGGCGATTATATATGAAACCGTTTTGCAGCCAATATTGGTTTAAAATAGAAGTTTTATATTGGCCAATATTGATTCCTAATATTGGCGGAATATAGGTAAAATGTCAGTTGAGCAAAATATTGATGAACCAACGAATTCCCAATATTGCGCCTTTATTGCGATTCACTATTGCGACAATATCATGTATACATTGTCAAGCCAGCGTTTGGCCAATATTACTTTTGCTTTTTTAATTTAATATATGTGCTAATAGATTGAATACTACCTGAAGTCCGTCCGAAAATATAAGATCTCAAGTCCCAACTACCTATATTATGTCCAATTGAGATAAAGAACAACTTGTAAACACATTTTTTTCCAATTTATAGATTAGTTATGATTCAGTCATAAGGCATGCACTGCCGTTTCAAGTAAAAGCAAAATTTACCAATAATTATAACAAATAATTAGATATTATATCAAAGGTATACTTAGGTATCTTTTAGATAACGGCTATTATCCAAATCAATTCGAAAGTTGAACTTTATACGTTGGAAATCTATCAATCAAAATTAAATAATTTTTCTATAAAACATCAAAGCTCATTCATTGAAGAACATTGTATTAGCATTGAACAATTAAAAAGTACATACCTAATAAACATACACCATAAAGTATGCTCAATAAAAAGATTATCATTCCTTCATAATATTCAATTCTTTGTTATAGGTACCTAGATGGTTATAGGTAGGTATAATTATTAGAATTATTAATTTCAATAGAAAAGGATCTGATTTATACGTTCCTATTGTACCTACCTACTCTACCTGAATTCTTAGTTCCATAAATAAATGATATTGTAACAATAGTTATTCATATTTATTGGAGATTATATTGATCTTATATTTACCTACATTGTATTTAAAGACTTCAAAAAACAAAATCTTATTAAGAATTAAAAAAAATATATTAAGTTTCGAACACGGGCCATCCGCGTAGAATCCAACCGCTCCTACCTTTGCGCTACTACAGACTCTTACTACTTTAGTTAAATTTAAATACTTCAATACGGGTTGCTTTTTAAATTTATTTTCTTAATTTTTAAACTAAATCTGCCATAAAACATTGATTATTTCATGGCAGTATTGTCAGAAATAATGTACTTCACGTCCACACAAAATTTCATTAGGTTCTCTTTTGCTGGGAAGCAAATATTTAGGATTTTCTGATTTCCCATGTTAAAATCCTATGGTCCTAAGGACGAGTTACTACCCGGTAGTCCCGGTATAAGAAATAAAGATATTTTGAATAGTAGGTAGGATGATTGAATAAAACCTAATCTAAATGTCTCATAACTTTATTCGTGAATTTACTCACAAATAACTCTCACCCAAAGTTTGTTAGCTGTAATCTGTGGTGAAGAGTATAAATTATTGTTATGTATGATCCTTGTGGTATATTATTCATTCTTTTCTATTATTAATTATTCTCCTGTCCACTTTTTTTTTCATTTTGGCATGGCAACACTGACTGTATTTGGACAGTTCGTGGCCTGTCGGTTGATGTCGGCTCCATCCAAAATAACCAACTTTGTTGTTACATGGGTCTAGTTTCCTCTCGTTACTTATTTGATTTAAAAGCACATGTGATTATTTTTTTGAGAAAGGGAAAGGCGTTACTTATTTGATTTATGTACAAAATGTAAAAAGATAGTAACTACGTATAAAAATAGAAAACTAAAAATTAAAAAAATGAACAAAAAACCAATGCCCAAGCCGTGTTTCGAATCTAGGACCTCTATGTTGTCAGCCCAACATTCTACCATCACGGCTAATTTCCTCACAAATAGGTGTATCTAATAGAAGCTTAAGAGCTGCATGAACTCATGCGCACCTCAACATGAGGGGGAAAGACAACATGCGCATGCTTGCAATAGTTGGAGCAGAACTAGTGTTGCCAGATGTAATATAATTACCGAATTGTAACAATTTTGTCACAAAATTTTCACAAAAAATTTCTGTACCATAATCGATAATTGTAACATAATTTGGTTATCTAGCATAATTTTGAGGTTTAGAAATTATGCAAAATATTCTCGTGATAATACATAAATGATTTAGGTAGTTTAGGTAGGTATCTTGACAATTTTTTCACGTCAACGTAACTCTAATACTGATTCGTGTAAAAACTTATGACAAGAAGTGTCTCTTTTTTAAAAATTAAAGTTTTTTGTTACACTGTTTCTAATTTGAAATGAATAAACGTAAGAGATTATTTCATAAAAAAATGCACATAGCTTAAAAAAAATCAAAATACGCGTGTTAATTTTGTGGTCAATTCGATAATTTTCTCTACAATGATCAATAATTTCATCTTCAGCATCTGGCAACACTGGAGAAGCCGACACGAGACACGAGGTTTCATGTTTGGTTTGATAGCCGACATGGCCGACATCTTGTACTTAGCAGTTAGCGTTTTTGGTTCAATTTTACTGCGTTTTTGGATTATAAATTGAGTGTAGAGGTTAAATATTTTAGACAATACAATCAGTGATTTGTTCTTGTGCTGGTGAATATGGAAACATCAAGTAAACGGTAAGTACATAGAATTTTAAACCTTCAGGTACCTACGCCCCACGCCGCCATAATGTGGCGTACCCAGACTAAAGGAAAATATTTGACAAAAATCTTTTATGACAGTGTGATATATTATACCTTATATTTTTTTGAAAATATTCCTTTGATAATTTAAGTTAATTAAAGCGTAGGTACTGAGTGCTATAATATTTGGTAGGACAAGTAACATTATTTGAATTTTTTTAATACATAGGTAGGTAGCTTCCAAAAAAAAAATCAGTCTTAAACTTAAATCTGTTTCGTTAGACCTCTGGTAGTGTAATAGGGCAATGAAATCAGCTCTTCAGGAATTATTTTCAAGTGTGTAATTAAATCCATTACCCTCTTTGAGCTATCATTTGAACACACGCATTCACAAAAAAGAAACCTCTATTATTAAAAAAGTCATTATTTTTTCATAAACATACAACAAACAAATAAGCACACCTGACACTCTCCATACCAATTCTTAGCTTCTTCAACTAGTAGTATAGTATCTAGGAAAATATGTCATAGAAAGTTATTTCATTATTGTTATTCAAAAGGGGATTTTGTATAAAGTTAATCAATCATATAATATATTGTAGATTATGTTCCGCTTATTTGAAGAACAGATGCCCTAATGTGCAATGTCCACGATTGCAGTACTATAGCTACTGCCGAGCATTTCGAGCAGGAAAATGTAGATTGTTAGAAAATTGCACCTACCTGTATCTCCACTACTTTGAGGAAAAATACTACATAGATCGGTTGGTTGTTCCCCCAAACATGGAGAAGGAAATCTTCTGAACCATGCAGTTAAAGGGTGGGCATTGCCATGAGTACACAAAAACTAGGAGGTGCAAGAAGTTTGTAAGTATCATATTAACTTTTTTCTTCCTTTCGGCAATAAAAAAAATGATGAAAAATTAATTTGATATTATTTCCAACTTTTTTTTATAGCCACTCCAATTATTATTTTCAATATAACTGATGTGGAAGAACAAGATATGTCAATTGAATTGGACGAAACACTTACTGACACCAAATACAGATGACATTCCGAAGAAATTTGTTACTGGCAATATATCTTTAACAGATAATTGTTTCAATGGTAATGCTCAATTCGGATAACAAAAATATAACAGTAACTTTTACTGTTATTGTAGGTATACAAATAGCTAACAATGATTTTATTTTCAGATTTTATCGAGAAGGTATCCAAGCTATGGAAAAACAGGGAAAAATACTTGGTGGCATTCAATATGAACTAAGGGGTCTGCGTGAACAATTGTCAACTTCGAACATAGCTATAGCGAAAAGTAATATTTCACAAGAAGATGTTGAAATAGCTTCAATGCTACCCATACAGTCCGAAGAAAGGCTTCAGAATGTTGAATTGGAGCTTCAAAATTATGAATTTTTCCAAAAAATGGTGAGTTATGTTGTGGAGTATACATGCAACTGAATTCAATTATGATATGTTACTTCAATAATTATTATGAATTCTTTCTTTGTTGTGTTTTAGCTTGCTTGTGTCTCACTTGTTGGAGGAAAAGACATGAACAGCCTAATTTCAAATATAATGCAAAAATTGTTGTCTAAGGAACTCAGCCTCAAATATAGCGGTGTCGGTAGAAAAATAAAGAAACATTTTTCGAAACTGGAGCTTTACAAAGTTGTATTGGCAGCTGTTAAAAAACGTTGGATGATATTGGTGGATGATATTGTAATACTTAAAAGAATTTCAGTAGTACTGGCCACATCTGGTGATCGTGATGGTGGCAGAAGATAGAGATTAATGAAACAACATGGTGAGTTTGAAATTACTTGAAATTGTTTTGTACCTATGAACTGCACCTGAACTCTTCACTTTTCAATTTTTTTTAACATTGTCTCTGCCCTGAATACAATTCTCATAATTATTTTATAAAATCAATAAATATTGACTTTATTTAATATTTATATATATATTTCACTTAGTAATGGATTAAACAATTAATTTCTCATGTTTTTATGCAAATTATCTAATGAGTCTTCTAATTGTTTTAGATACTTCTAGACCGTCTTTGTCTTCGAGAGATTCTACCGCATCTTCAAGCTGCCGTCTCTAATGGAAGGCAACGATACTGATTTGTAATTGTGACACAATAGGACTTGAGCATGTGGTAGTGTGCATTAGGATATAAGATGTAAAGTATATCTTTTATTTATTATTATCGCGTTGTAGGATCATCATGTATGTGTTATTTGCGTAGTAGGTTAGGGAAGGTTTTCAATTTTTTTTGTATGGATAGTTTTCTTTCAATCATACAAGCTATAATTTAAACATATTTCACTTGTCAGAATTTGTTTGTGCAATTATGTTAATTACTACGAATTTCTGAGTTCTTCTTATTTTTGTATAATTTACGATGTTTTCGTTACTCTAAGTGAGTGTTATTTAGTAAGTTATTTTCCCTTTATGTGATTTATATGCAGGGTGTGCCCATTCATTGATAGTTCATATATTAGATATATTGGTGTGCTTTTTTTAGTAAGTTACTTTTTTTTGCTCCCGACTCAAAATCATGTTGGAAAATTCCAAAAAAGAATCCTCCGAAAATTTGACTTCTTCATATAAACTTTTAAGAACTCGTCAAAACCGTTACATTCTTTACCATTTAAAATATTTTTATTCATGACCACTTATTAATAAGTCAATATTTCACCTTTACAACATTCTTTTACATAGGTGACAAGAGATTTTGTTTAGGAAATTTGTTCCTGAAATATCGATAAAATATCGCATTGCTCTGCAAATAATATACTTACTCTGGAAAAAAATGATCAGAATTTGCTTGTATTTTGAATTGAAAATACCTTAGCGCCTTGGGAGAATTAAAGAGCTCACATTCTCAGGGGATTCTTAAACATTCAGCACACCCTGTTTGTAACTGTTTTTTTTTGTAAGTTCTTATGCAGAATTAACATATTTTTAAGCTTTTTGGGAATTATTACAAATATTTCTTATTTGTTTGTTAAACTTATTTTTTGTTTTTAATAAATTTATATTAAAAACTAACTAATTTTTATATTTCACACCTCAATTACCACAAAAGAGAAATATTAACTTTCAATTTAAGCTAAATATTTAATATAACACATTGTTTTACATTGTCTTTTCCTATATATTCGGTACATAATGGTGACGACACTACAAAGCATATCGATTTTTCAGTTTAAGTAGTTACATCAAATTTGTCAATTATTAACAAACAAATAGCTTTTGAATTTTTCACAAGCCACTATTATGTATCAGATGTATAAAGTAGGAATATATACAATATATGGCTTATATTGGTTGTTGATATTTTACAATTATTGAACTTTCAGGTGAGAACAACATTGGCTCAAAATGAGCTAGCAATATTGGGGAAATGTATTTCGGAAATATTACCCCCATATTCATGAACAATATTGGGGTTATATATTTTGTATATATTTCGCCAATATTAGTTCTGAATTGTATAGCAATATTGGGGCTATACGTTTCACCAATATTAGCGCAATATTCGCCGACATTATTGGGGTTTCATTGGTCTTCCAATATTGGAACTACATGTTTCGCCAATATTGGCACAATATTTCGCCGCCCAATTTTGGGTTTCATTGGTCTGCCAATATAGGTGCAATATTCGATTCCAATGTGTGGCCGTGGAAACCCCAAATTTACTACCAATATTGGCGCTATACAACACCAATATTGTACGCCAATGTAACCTATAGTGGCAGGCAATATTTAGCCAATATTGGCCAATATTTCCAGCCAATTCAAGGTTACATTGGGAAGCAATATTGTCCAATATAGGGACAATATTGCCTCCCAATGTAACCTAAAGTTGGTTATGTATTGGCGCAATATTCAGCAATATTATGCCAATATTGGACGTACATTGGAAAGTGTTAACATCTCTATCTATTTCCAATATAGTCGAATATTGGCGTCAACGTCTAGCCAACATTGTGCCAAGATAAATTTCTACTAGGGTGGTGTTTGGTTTTTGTGTTCATAAGAATGACAAACTTATGGATGTAAGAATTAGACATTGCATGAGCCATGGTTTTGTCATTGATAAGGTTAAATAGGTAACATAAGTTAGAAAAAAGGTTTTCTATACTTTTTTTTAAATTTAAAAAAAATTGAAATTTTATACATTTGAAAATATTTTCATACTAAAAATTTAACAAACCCTCGTAAATAACTTTCATAGTCCAATACAACTAATGATTTCAGATTGTTTATTAAATATTAATGGTACACAGGTCAATAAAGAAAAGAAATATTATTTTATAGATATAAGAAACTTGAGAATTTTAATTACAAAAATTTTGTCTTCATGTTCGATTTCAATCAGATTTATAATTTACTTCTCAAAATGTAACCTTTTTATCTACCACGTATAGTGGAAAATCTATTCATGTTTTTTTGATGATTTTCTACTTGATTTGTACAAACTCACTTTGCACGTAAGTTTAAATTTATTATAATTTTTACCTGTAATAAGAACTTGTTCATATTTTAGCCTTGATAAAGGATTCAAATAAATCCGAAAGCGGAAGTAGTAAAAAAGAGTTTAATTTCTTAACCAGCCCAGATTGTGACGAAATCCCCAATAATTTAGTAGATTGTTTCTAACTAGCCGTCAAGACTACCCAGGATAGAACTATATAATCATAGTTTCGGGGTTAACCTATTCTTTTTATGAAAAAATAAAAAAACCGCGTGGCGCTCAACTTTATTAACTATATTCTCATAAGCCATAGTTCTGTTATTGTTTAAGTTCGGCGAAAGCCACCCCTGAGAATCATTTCTAAATACAATAATACAATTATCTCTTCAATAAATTTCATATAACTTTTCTTTAACACCAAGTGAAAGATTCGTTTCATATGTTACGCGACTGCCCCAGTGAAATTCCCGCATGAGACGACTATGACTCCTGCACTCACTAGTTGAGAATCATCGAGAAAACTACCTACCCTGAGCTCCCCCCGCCACTAGCCGAGAACAATCCAGAGACTACCTACCCTCGCCCTCCTACTTGTTCTAGTCTATCCAGCGGGACGAGAGATTTATAGAATCATACCCCACGCCTATAAATGGACGAGCATCGCTGCACATAGAGATCAGTCATCAAATATTCAGATAGTGTTTATACAATCGCGCATAGATGAAGTGTTTATTTAGTGACTTTCATATAAATTATAGTTAGTGTGTTTAGTGTATGATATAAATTATTAATTAAGGACAGAAGTACATATCAATCTGTAAATATGAATTAGGTAATTATAAATATAAATTAAAATAAACGTTACATTGGTGTCAGAAGTGGGATATGTAAGCAGTTCGTGTAAGCGACCAAGAACTGCTACAAACAGAGACGCCCAGCAGGAAAACTAGGAAGGGTCGACAGGGCAGCTTCGACCCGAAGACCTTCCAAAGACCCTCTCATCCTAATAGCCTCTTTGAAATATCGCGATGATAGTGTATACGTGGATGGTGAAGTTAATGGAAGAAAGTATACACTATTGGTGGACACTGGAGCAACGAGGACTATTATTCGCCCCGAGACTGTCAACACCGGAAAAAGACTTACCGACCAGACTGCGACTCGAAACTGCTACAGGTGAAAGCGCCAACGTCCATGGAGAACTACCGGTGCAATTGGGAATTAGCACAGAGAAGTTCACCCACACTGTCGTTGTCGCTGATATCGAAAAGGACATTATACTCGGAATGGACGTTATCAACCTACATGGCTTCCAGCTAGATTTCAAGAATCGAGTGATTAGAGTAGGTTCTGAGGAAGTATTCTTTCACCCACAGGAGGATAAGACTGTCCAGGTAGCCGTACAGGAGGATACGGTGGTACCCGCAAGGAGTGAATTTTTCACTGTGGCAAGGCTACAAGGAATCGTCGCAGAAGGAACACCGGTCATGATGGAACCATGGAATCACGATGAAGAGGTTGGTCGAGGAATCCTGGTTGGAAAAGGGTTGATCATGGCTGCCGAAGAAATACCTGTACGCATTATAAATGTAAATGACCATCCCATAACTATAGAAGAAGAAACCAAAATTGGAACTTGCATACCAGTGACGTCAATAATTCATCAAACAACAACCTCTAATGATGCCAATAATAAATTTGAACAAATGATAACAGTGGCTGGACAATCCCTTAGCCTGCAAGAGAAGAAAAAAATCAGAGAACTCTTGCTACAATATCGATCTCTTTTTGTACCAAAAGGAGGGAAGACAGGAAGAACATCTGCTGTCAAACACAAAATTGACACTGGCGACGCTAAACCGATAAGACAATCGGCTCGACGGCTACCACAGGCCAAAAGAGAGAAAGCGGAGAGAATTGTTCGCGAGATAGAAGAGGACAAGGTTATAGAACCTTCTACCAGCCCTTGGGTCTCTCCGGTAGCTCTGGTAAAGAAGAAGGATGGAACCACGAGGTTCTGCGTGGACTACCGGCAATTGAACAATCTTACTAATAAAGATAGCTATCCGCTCCCCAGAATCGACGACACTCTGGATACGCTGGCCGGCAGCAAATTGTTTTCTACCTTGAACCTGGAGTCTGGATATTGGCAGGTGGAAATGGATCCAGTCGATAAAGAAAAGACAGCGTTTACCACCGGATCTGGACTATGGCATTTCACTGTTATGCCATTTGGGCTGTGCAATGCCCCCGCAACGTTCGAAAGACTGATGGAAAACGTATCGCGAGGGTTGTCCTGGAAGACCTGCTTAGTATACCTTGATGACGTCATAGTCTTGGGAAGGACATTCGAAGAACAACGAAAGAATTTGGAAGATGTCTTCAAAAGGTTGCAAGGTGCCCAGCTAATGCTCAACCCCAAGAAATGTCAACTATTTCAAAATAAAGTCAATTACCTAGGCCATGTAGTCAGCAA